>PVIH01005731.1:0-119921 GCA_004025045.1 Sigmodon hispidus | reverse complement strand
AAAAAAAAAAAAAAAACCAAATGTGTATATGGCTATCTATAAAAGTACTGGTTTAGGGCTGGAGAGATGGCTCAGCGGTTAAGAGCACCGTCTGCTCTTCAAGAGGACCGGGGTTCGATTCCCAGCACCCACATGGCAGCTAACAACTGTCTGTAGTTCCAGTTCCAGGCACACACCAAAGCAAATACATAAATAAAGTTAAAAAAAAAAAAAAAGTATTGGTTTATTATGGTCCAATGCCTTCATTCTGATTCAGACACTCTCAACTGTTTTTGATGGTAAGTACATCCCTTGAACACATGATTAATGTTTTGAACAGAACAAACATTTTGCAACAATTCAACCAGTATCTGCTTCAATTAGTTTTAGAAAACAAATCTGTTTTCTTATGTAGCTCTAAAATTAATCTGTACAGTCAAAAAAAACCAACTGATTAAAAGATCTATGCATGTGACCAATAGTTGAGCAGAGTTTCAGTCTCTTGCTCATCACTGAGGAAACAGAACCCATTGCTCTCTGGAAGGTGTTACTATCACACCATCCACCCAGCTCCACAGCAAGACTGAAAGCTGAAGCTCTTAGGTTCACATAACCTTTGTGGCCAGTGTGAGTACTTTTTAAAAGAGTGGGAAGCCACCAAACCCTGCAACTGGAGGCAGTACCCTCCTTACACACAAGGAACACACAAGGAGAGTGGGAACGTAAGAGGGGCACAGTCCACATTAGGTCACATGAGGAAGCAAGAGAAGGACAGTGTTGAACACGGGAACCCACCGAAGCTGGCCTTCTGGGTTTACAGCAGTTCACTGGCATTTTCAGCCCTGCCGAGTCCATGGTTTGAAGATCCTAAGTTTCCTCCCACTAACAATATACAGCAAAGATTCTGAGAATAACAAAAGAATTCAGGTCTTCTTAGTCTTTATGTTCTACTCAAAAGTTAAAAAGCAAAGGCCTGAAAAAAACAGATAACTTCCTGTTGCAGGGACCAGTAAACTTTAAGCCACATAGGCCTTATCAGGACTCAGGTCTGTCCCTAGAACAGACACAACCACAGATAGCCTGTACATCGATGACTACAACTGTGTTCTGTACGACTTTACATACAGACACACAATGTTACTCTGCTGTATTTTCACATGAATAGTTCTCTTGGATTCTAAGTCATTAGGAAAACTGAAGTCCATTCTTAGCTTGTATGCCATATAAACCCAGTGGTGAGTGGGCTCTACTACTTCACAGGCTGTCACTTGGCCAACCACTGTGCTAGTCCCTGTCTATGTCCAGAGCTGAGCAGTGCCTGGCCTGAAGTCATCACTACAGAACAGATGCCTCCTGACTAGTGGAAGCACAATGGGAAGAACACAGGAGATGAACTGAAATGTTTGTAATTAATAGTCTCCTCCATCTCTGAATGTCTATGATCTTCCTGGCTATGGAACGTCATCATACTCATGAGCACTCAATTCCAAGTGAGGCGGATTTACAGACAGCAGAGCAGGATCTTGGGTCTAGTAAAGCTGGGGAGATAACAGATTTTAGTTAATAGCCTGCAGAGGTACCATACAAGCGCCAAGACCAAGAGGAAATGACAGGATTGATAGTGAGACTCATGTGATTCTTACTTCCTAAGTAGCTCCCCCTGTAAGTCCACAACACTGTAATATGTTAGTCTATGAAACTGGAGTTGGGGGCATACCCAGGGACCACTTTAAGAAGGTCAGAGGAAAAAAAAAAAAAAGAAGGTCAGAGGAAGGGAATCAGGAGGCAGTGAGAGAGACAGGCCAGGGCATGATATCATGGTACCTGCATAGGCTGGGGTGGTGGCCCAGGGGCATTCAGAAGTGTTCTTGCTACTGAGGTGATGAGACTCACTAGCTTGGTTTGAGGGTACCACTCTGTCCAATTACAGGAAATGGTTGGGAGGTGTCAAAGGCATGAAGCAGGAGAATGATGAAAAGCTAAGAGAGAGCTGGTACTGTGATAACACCAGAGCACCTGCGAGGTTAGCAGTCCCTCATACAGAATCACTTCTGAGAAAGCCCTGGCAAGAAGACAGAATCAGGACTTAAAAGACTAGAATGACCAGTGGGGTCTGGATGAGCAACCCTGAGAAACAGGCAGCCATTAAAGTGTGGATTAACAAGAGGAGGTAGCCGCTGGAAGCTAGCTTTGGAAATGGGCAGGCTATGGCTGAGAGGAAGCCAGGAGATGGTAAGAGACTGGCACTGTGCTCCCAAACAAGATGCAACAGGATCTGACCAGCTGCACATCAAGAAACAGACCAAACTCCTGAAGACACCCTCACTGGAAGCCTGTCTGGTGAGTCCTACGGGCAAACCAAGAGAATGGTCTGTAAATCTATGCTGGCCACATGAGAAACCACAGGGAGATTCTTAACAAAACTGTGTCTAAGAGATGTAAGAAGGCAGGTGGGTTCGTAAAGCTTGCTATATTAAAAAAGAAATCATAGGCTGTTTAGGGAGAGAACCTCCTTGTACAGAGAGAGCCATGTGAAGTGACCACACAGCTGTGGGAGGCAAAGAGCAAGCCAGTGCTGACCTGAGATGAGCACCAAAGGCTTTGAGGAAAGAAAGGAGAAATTGTCAAGATCTCCCAAAGGCCTGGGAGATACCCCGACTCCCACCCCCACCCCCTAGGATGTGAGAAAAAGACACATGTCCTCTGGGGTCTCTGCCTAGCATGTGAGCAAAGCCCATCACAGCCTACCTAGACACTCACCTTTTCCATTAACAGCTAAGCCTGTGGCCATGGCAGCAGTCACAGGGCCAGACACCTGAGGCACTAATGGATGTATTCGGGGCCTGCTCCCCATCCTGGCTCGTTCCACACCAGGGCCCAGCAAAGCTCCAATAGGCTTCTCTGTAGTCACCTCTGGTGCTATGGTGTCCTCGGGACCCTGTTCCACAGAGTCCAGCTTCTCAGGGCTCTCCCCCTGAAAGCCGTCCACCGAGGTCCTGCCCTTTACAGGGCTCTTAGGCACGAGAATCTTAATCCCTGACTTGGCGAGGTCCATGTTCTTGCGGTTTGCAAGAGATGGGGCTGTGTTTTTCCTGAACTTCTGGCTGGAAGCCAACAGCTGGTTGTTTTTGGACTCATGATCTTTGCCTACCACAAGTGCTTTGGGGGTGGTCTTGGGGAGGTTGCTGTGGGTGGACCTGGAGATCTGCTTCCGGGCGTTGCTGGGGGAGGCTCTGTTGGCGCGGGCCAGGCTCCCCTCCTTCTGCCTCTCGCTGTGGCGCCGGTTGAAGTCATGGATGTACTCCTCACAGTTCACTAGGTGCTGCTCCGGCTCCCATGTGTCGTCCTCGCTCTCATAGCCTTTCCATCGCACCAGATACTCTGTCTTTCCTTTCTTGTTTTTCCTTCGGTCAACAATCCTTTCCACCTATGTGTGAGGGAAAGGTTAAAAAACAAATCTCATTACGTGAGAAAGCCACAGGTTTAACAAGGAAACGTTCATTATCATTATTATCACCATGAATCACCACTACCACAGGCCATGGTCTTTTCTTTCCTACCCCATTTTTTTTTGGGGGGGGTGGGGGGAGATAGCAATATAGAGTGGCAACATCCTTGCCATGAGCTCAAATTACATGCTTATTATTTTATACTCAAAATAAACAGTATACACAAATCAAAATGTTATGTGGCACCCCATTAACGTGAATTTTTTCTGGTGTTAAAAATCAGTTAAATTATTGTTCTAAAAACCACACATACACCAAACTAAAACAATTGATATAGCCTTCTGAACATCAGGGGCAGGGCAGAAGGATTGTTGCCATTTCGAGGCCAGCCAGGGCTATACTGAAGAACCCTGTCTTAAAACACCAGTTGTGTTTTAACCACAAGAAAGATTGCTAATTTCAGAAATGTATCTTCATTTTAAGTAGAAACTAGAAATACATTTGTAGCTATAAAAACAAAAATATATCCACAGATATACACGGGGTAGCTAGTTTCTTTATGACTCAAAGAGGCTTTTAATTTTGACATTCAGCCTCACAACTAATGCTCACAGCTGAGGCAGTCTGAGCCACCTGCAGTCAGTGCTGGCCATCCTTAGGTGGCCAGCAGCAAGCAGTTAGCTATGAACAGTAAGGGCTTTCTGTGGTACACAGATGACTCAACCCCCACCCCACCCCCAATACATGAGAGCCCTGTAAACGTGACTTTGAAGTGCTCAGACAACCAGCAAGGTCATTCCTCTTAATGAAATGCTCTCGGACAGTTGGCCTACAGTCCCTCAAATCTTGCTTTTAACAACATCTTTAAAAGAAGGTGATGTTGATCTTCTAGTGATGATTGGTAAGGTGTGTATCAAATTTATACACATCCCTTGTTTTGTATGCATGTTATTGTAATGTATTCTATTACTTTGAAATTCTAAATGGAAAAGCCAGACTTACAGTTCAGATGAAGGGGAATATCTGACATTATTGCAGAAATACCCATAATCTGTTGTGACACCCACACTTAATGCAATAGTCCCCAGACTGTTACACAGTGCTCAGGCGTGATTTCTGTGTCATGTTTGGCAGGTAGAAGCTCATACCACCTAACAGCTCTTAATTAAGGCCACAAAGGTCTAGCCCACCAATTCTGAAACCATCAATGTTTCTTGCAAGGTTAGATAGAGTTATAAACCCAGTGCGCGCCAAGTTCTGTAATACTCCACGTCAATGCATGGTGACTGACTGTGGCTGACAGTGCAAGCGGAAACATCCCAACTTTATCATAAAAGATATTTATTCTTAAAAAAAGAAAATTTCTCCAACATATCTACTTAAGATACAGACAGAAAGTCTCGAATGAACATTCATTATTGCTTTTACGCAAGAAATAAGAACAAAAAGACTTGTCTCAATGGGAGGCGGATTTCACAACCAACAGATCTCCAGAGTGACTGGCTGTCAGGACGGCATGGGCTTCACAGCTGTTAACAGGGAAGGAGCTCCACCAGGGTACTGTCACGCTCCTTCACTTGGGAATAGTGATGCACACAGATGCAAGCCTCTCAATGGATGCAAAAGTTGTATTTCTAAAAATTTCCACAAAAATCAATTTCATGGCAGCTATAGTTTAAAAACTTTTAAATGTGAATGGAAGAGATTATGACTGAAGGGGAAACTATGTTTTATGCTATTTTGTTTCCCTAATTCCATTTTTACCCCAGAAGTATATGCACTCAACCATAACGTTCTCTATTCCTTTCTCGTCCTTAAAGCTCAGGTGAGGCTGTGGGGACACAGAACAGTTTCTTTCTCTCCTTTATTCTGAATGCTGGCTTTTCTCCTCTGGGCCCCCAGGACCATGCTCATTTCTTTGCAAAAGGCAACAAGTACGGGGACCAGCTTCAGCAGTTACCTGGGCACACATTCGGGCTTATCAAACACTCGGAACTGGAAGAAAACTTACTAAGTCAGCAGGCACCTGCTAGCACTGCTAAAGACCAGAAGTTTCCATCTTCTCAGAGGCAAGGAAGCAGAACCAATCAGTAATGTCTACAAAGGCTGAGTTAGGAAGCAGAGAAGCTTGTAGTTTCCTATGCTATAATATAATACTTTTTTTTACTTATTAGGTTATTTAAGATATAAAAGTCGTTGAGAGCACCATAATCTGTAGTTGCTAGCCCCTCAGTCTGTGGGGAGCAATCAGAAACTCAAGTACAGGCTTGCTACTGACTCTTGTGATAGATTCATCACGTAAGTTGACACAACACAGTAACTAGGAGACACTAAGCCTGGAGTTGGAGAGGAGCAGTTACAGGGAACCCTTACAGACTGCACGCACACGAGGTACCAAATCTGTCAGACTTCACACAACTGGGGACCGAGAGTGTCCGCAACTAGCAGCCATTGTCTCCTTTGACACAGGAAACTGCTTTGGGCTGACTATGTATTTGAGCAGCTAACCTTAATTAGTCTGCAAACAGCCATCATTTATATTCAACAAAGTGTTCAAACAGTAAACCTGAAATTATTTCCCGAATCCTTTCACAGTGACGAGGGAGAAAACTGTCACACAGTAACTCTTCTCTCTTTAAACTTGAGGCTTTCTGTGCTTCTAACCCAGAGAACTGTTTCCAAAATCTCTTAGGATGTGCCTTTCTCACAGTATGCATGAGGGTACAGCTCCAGTGCCAAGGTCAATGTCAAGAATTTCATACAAAATAATTCTCTGTGGAAGAAGCTAATGTGCAGGCAGGGCCACGGAAAAGCTCTAGGATTGTTAAAACTACAACTCAGTGAAGGAAGAAGGCATGGAAATCCCACCCAAATCACTATCTTTAATAATGTTATCCAGAGCCACACACGGAATTCAAACCCTATGTATTTGCCTATGTATTACTGTATTTGTCCATACAGAAAGTCAACTGGAGTTGAGTTAGGATTTTCTTCTCAATCTAAAATCCAACCTTCTTTAATATTACAAACCCCCGCTGATGACTTGCGATGCTATGAAATTAACTGCCAAGGAGCCCCTGACCACCCAAACCATCTCTTTTGAACCAGTCTAAGGCTCCCACATCCATCGATATGTACCAAGGTGCTCAGGGCCGCAGAAGACAGAATGAAGCACAGAAAGGCTGAGTAGGAGTGCAAGCAAAGAGGACTAATCCTGTTACTGTTGCAGTTTAAGAAAAACCAGCCCAAGGCATGCAAATGCCATTGCCAGTTTCAAAGCCGGGACAGCAGAACTCTGGCACATCAGCTCAATGTCCCGGTGACTGCATGTTTGCTCAGGAGTATGAGAAGTTCCCTGGACCAGTATGAGGCCACAAACAATGCTGAGTGGAGAGAATAGTACAATGAAACCCTAATTATAGAAAAAACAGAACTTTGGTAACCCATAAGATGCACAAGATGAAGACATACCAGCCACTGAATAAAAGCTGTCATGGCTGTGAAGAACAAGCAAAGTTGCCTCACGTTTTAAGGATAGTTTTTATGTAATGGTCTGACACACTTTCCAGCTTTATCCTGACATGAAAGCAATACAGGTGTCAGAGAAACGGCACTTCAAAATTGGAATCCTGACCTTCTAGATGAGCAGAACACAGCTGGACTCTGCTGTGCTGCACAGCTGCAGTGCCTGTCTCCAGGGGAAACAGCTGAGACTCTGTGGGATGAGGAGCTGCTGAGTGCTCCTTGTGTGAAAGGCATTTTTTGACATTTTCAACTTCTAGCAGGTTTACCAAGAAGTAATCCCATGAGAAGTACAGGATGAGATCCTGTCACTCTGTGAACATGAACATTCATGGCTTATGCAGAGTAAGGGCCTATAGGAAGTAAATTCACAATCAGGTCAATGATCCCTCCAGAACTGATTCAATTTCACTTGGAGAGATTCTTGCTGTATCAGGAAGGCTACATGGTCTTCTGACAACTTCTCTGTGAACACCTGAGGTTCTAGTCTCAAACCTAAAATGCAAGTCATCACATTTCTGGGAAGGAGATGAGCTAATACCTGCCTTCAAACAGAGACACAGTCCCAACCATGCACACTGGCTCTGGGAGGCATTGTGTCACTGACTCAGGCTGACTGCCCCAACAGTGCTTCTATACAGCTAACGTTTAAGGTAAATGATTTGGTTCAAATTATGAAAGCTTGTCTCTTTTTCTGTAGGGCCTGTCGGGACACAGTCCATTTCTCCGGCTGTCCACCTGACTAGCTAGGTGATGGCACCATCTTTTCTCTGGGGTGACTAAATGCTATTTGTAAATGAAGGGTATTTCCAGGTGTCAATGGTGAATGCTGTGTGGTTGGGCAGGAGTGGAGCCATGTGGCTGTTCTGCCTTCTCCTGGAGCAGCTTGGTCCACAAGTGACCAGACAATTCTACAAGCTGAAACGGTGACTTTAATCTGCCACCTGTGGTTTTCTAAGCAGCAGGACAAAAGATAGCCAGCTGCAGAGACTGGGTGCAAATGCTACAAGATTCACAGAAGAGGATTCTTCACAGTGAGGATCCTTGACTCTTGCTCAAGAGCAGAACAGCCATGTTCTCCTTGTATTCAATGGTTGTCATGGCTGTTCTTGGTTGTCAACTTGACTATATCTGGAATGACTGCAATCCAGAAATGAAGGCCACACATCTGGATCTTAAGGCAGGAAGACACACCTTTAATCTGGGCTACACCTTCTGCTGGAAGCCTATATAAGAACAGGGAGAAGGAAAGTTTTATTCTTTGCCTGCTTGCCCTTGGGTTGCCAGCACATCCACTCCTTTACAGTCATTGGATTCCAGTGTATACAGAAGACTGGCTGAGACATCCAGCCTCAAGGGACTGAGCAACTACTAGATTCTTGGACTTTAGCCTGTTAAGTCATTCTAATAAATTCCAAACATATTATCCATGTATGTATGTATGTATGTATGTATGTATGTATCTATCTATCTATCTATCTATCTATCAATCAATCACATTTTATTTTAAGTTCTGTAAGTGCAGAAAACAACCACAGTTTGTAGCTTACCTGAACCAATGGCAACCCAGACCAGGGTACTGATGATTTATCTTCCCCCCCCCACACACACACACTAGCAGCTCTGCTTGAGTGTGCCACTTTGTCACATAAAGCCAGGATGGTAGTAGGGCCAGTGACCCAGGTCTCAGTGTGGCACTTCCAATGAGCCCTGGACGCTCTCTACACTCTTTCCATCTGACTCATCCACTACAAAATGACTACTCCAAAGAGGAAAGAGCAGGTCTGAATCATAATACCTGGAAGATCTGGGGTAAAGAGTCGGGAATATCAGACAGGCAGCTGGGTAATAATAGTTATCCTGCCACAGGATTGTGGAGATATCAGCAGTCAGTGAAATGTAAGAGACCATCTAGAAAAACACCCATCCATGCAGACACACACCGATTCTGCTTATTATAAATAATAAAATCTAAAACCATGAAGCATTCAGACCAAACATGACACCATCCTTATGGTGTGGGAAGAGAAAGGTCTCCTGAGTCACAAAAGGCATAGTCATGAAAGAAAGAAGAAAATGATACACCAGATTTCATCAAAGTGTCAAAGTCTCCCCAAACCACAGGGTGGGAGGGAGAGATATAAAACAGCGTGAGCTCAATACCAATCTGCACCTGCCAGTTGGGGCTGCTCACAGTCAAGGGCCCATCAGACTGAAGTGTCCAATAGGGAGCAATCCTCCCCGATGGATTGTGTGCTTGTGTGATCCCACACAGTAGAAGGTGCCAGTGAATGCTGGGGCCTTCTATAAAGTCACCAGTCACCTGGTAGAACCCTCATGACCTCTAATACTGGCTAACATTACTATAATAGGGATTATGTTTCAATGTTGCGGGGAGGAAGAACCCTCATACAAACAGTATTATACCACTGGACCCCTCAATGAAATGCATTGTTTTTTTTCTAGCAAAGGGTTAAATGAGACAAAGTTAGTTCTATCTTTATAAAGAAAAGTGTAAAGGTACCATTTGGCAGACACCCCTCCACCCCCAGCATCTAGTTAAAAAAAATCAAAAATACATACTTGAGGTTTCACTGTGTTCAAGGCTGCCTCCATACTCACGCAAAAGTTGCACTTGGCTCAACAAACAAGTATGCCATGTTTTACAGGCTTGGTCTCTTGCTAGTGGGAAGTAGTAGCAACTGCACAAGGTACACTCTAGCTGGGAGAAATAGGTTAGGTCACCGAGAGTGTGTCCTTGAAGGGGACACTGGGAACCTCAGCCTGTTCTTTATTTCTGCTCCCAGGATGTGATGGTGTAAGCAGCTTCCTGCACTACTGGCTCCACCATGATACGCTGACTGCCTTCACCACAGGTACAACGGCAGCAGAGTCAAGCAACATGGGCTTAAATATCTGAAACCCTTAATCAAAATAAACCCCTCTTCCTTGTAAGGTGACTTATCGTGGGAATTTGTCAGAGCACAGGACTACCACTGAGTCATCTGACAAGAAGGAAACTAAAACTTGTACGTTCAGCAATGAAATGCTACATACATGACAATTTATGAACAAAGACAATGGACAAAGCTTGTGTGTGGCAGAGGCAATGACATTTTATGGCTGAAATGGTCCCTGTGTTTAGCAGGTAGTAGGTATACAAGTGCTTACATCTGCTAAGATTCTATACATCTAAGATCTGTGTGTTTTCAACTCTATCTCATATAGCCTGCTTCACAACAGAAGATCATGGACATGGTTCTTGGCATGAGAAAAGCTTCTGGCTAACAGTATCTAAAACAGCCACTGGGTACACAGCGGCCCACAGCTATGCAACAAGGATTTCTGGGGAAGCTAGCACAATAGTTCCAAAGGCCTAAGTGATGGAGAAGCGGCCTCTGCCAATTCCAATGCCAACACTAAACACGTGCACACATGTGCAAAAAGAACCACCACAAAAATCAGACAGAGATGCTGTGCACAAGAAGAAAATTCATACTACATGACTTTATATTCCAAGTCAGTAAGGCCAACATGACAAACTAAGTGTGCAAACAAATTCTAAACAATTCATAAAAGAAAACAAACCACCAGTGAGCATGAATACCATTTAATCTCACCCGGTGCAAGGCTTACCGGGTGTGAGGGAACATCTTTGACTACGAGGCTGTCTAAGCTGCATGTGTTACAGAGTGCTGTAATCTTACAGAGAGCAACAAAAGGCTTTAAAGCAATCTTCTTGTTGGGGGAACTCAAGAGATTCTAGGGCAGGGTGCACATGCACACACGGGTAGGAGAGCAGTGGAGTGAGTGAGCAGGTGAGAGACCTCTGCACGGCTGTGCTACATGGGACTACATCTCGTCTGCATTCCCATTCAAACACCTCAAACTAGGCCCCTCCAAGCACAGCACAATACACTTCATCTCTTACTTCCTTCAATAACAGAATTCTGTACTATTGTATCCACCTTATTTATTCTTAAAGCAGCTTGGCAGAATTAAGGCAGAACTTTAATAGCCATAATATTAAGTTAGCTTTCAAAATCAAAGAAGTTATAGTTTTAAAGTTATTAACATCTGTGAACTTCTATCCACCCCCAAGAGCTGCACATCACAATGCTGTCATAATCATACTTCTCCCCTGTTGTACAAGTGATAAATCCCAGTGATAAAATGACACTCAGAACATACATAAGAGGGTATGGGGCACTTTATATAGCGTAAGTCTGCCTCAATAAGGTCAAGAATTCTCTATGAATAAAAAGATTAACTAGATCTTTTGCAAAAGTTCTGACACTTGTTATATTATCTACCCATTTTAAAAATCAAGCCACTTCAGATGGTCATAGTTGGCAGCAGATGAGTTTACCCACTCAGCTATCCTGCCAGTCCTACTTGCTTTTTCCTTAAGAGTCTTACTGGAAACAAAATGAATTATAAAAAATTTAAAGGCAACGTTGCTGAAAAGAAGTTCCTAATAAGCTACTTTCTCCAGAGGATTTTGTTCCAAATACATGCAGAATGGTACAAATAAATGTGTTTGCTGCTTGTACACTCGACACAGCATAAACTGAATCAAGTCTGTATATGTATAGTGTACACACAGGGTCAAACAGAACTTCTCCACACAGTGCCACACTGCAAAAGCAACTATGTGAAGCCCACTTCACGACTGTATTCCTCTTCAGATGTCTCAGAACAGAATAAAGCACTGGCTATTTCTCAGGGGCCACACAAACCAAACCTGCTAAATGGGAAGCATGGAGAAGTCATATAAAGAAATTTCTGTTGTGAAACTGAATGGCTGGTGTTATGCTGTACAGCCTGCCTTTATGAAATGGATAGATAAAGAAGGAACTGTGGGGTGCTAAAAATACATAACCAGGAACTCTGAGGCTGGGAATTTTCTGTTTAGTTCTATTTTCATAAGACCACTAAAAAGTTAGAAACTACAGCTTATCTGAATTTCTCTTAAACTTGTTAAATTCTTACCAAAACACTCACTTTTAAACCTCATGTTCCATGCATGGGCAAAACATCCAGCCCAGTAAGGATTTGGATATTGAAGTCCTGGACAGGCTTGTATGTTTGGACCAGCTGGTGGTGCTGCTTAGAAGAGGTCTTGGAACCTGTAGAAGGACTCAGCTGGTGCTGGACTCTGTGTGTGTGTGTGTGGGGGGGGGCCTAAGCTTTGGGGCTTATACCTGAACTGCAGAGCTGTGAGCAGATCCCATCTGCCACAACATAAGTAGCACCCAATTCTGCCTACCTGTCATCACTGACTGTATTCTATTAAACTGTGAGCCCCAAGAAATCTCTTCTAAGTGGCTTCAGTCATGTATTTTATAGCAATTAAAAAACAAATAAACAAACAAAAATAGCAAAGAATATAAAACAAATTCTAAACCAAGTACAGAACATACTGGTACAAGGTAGGCTCTTCACAAAAGAAACATTTGTAGATCTTACCCATTGGGTTTAATTAAAAATGTTCTCATCAATTATAAGCTGTTATTTTGTTGTTAAAAACCCAATCTTCTGCTAACAGGAATGAACACATCCACCAGAGAAATAAAATTTACTTCCGTATGAAATGTAGCAAGGCTGTTCCACAGTCCACAAAACACAGTGGATACTGTGCACACATACAGGACCAATGAGGGGGCAGACACTGGCTTGGAGGCAAAAGCATCCTCTTTTAGCATCAGCATCACAAAGCCCGACTCCTGTTCACACTTGACTCCAGTGAGTAGAGTCACACTCACTCAGTGGCAGACTCCTTTCCCAGATCTCCCCTTGTACTTCTACATGTTCTTCTGCTCAGTTACTGCCCATTTCCACCATTCTTTCCCAACTTCAGTCCATTTTTACAAATATATATTCTTTAGTCTGTCATTGTCTACCTGACTTTACAGAGTCCTGAAATGGCTGTTTTCAGTAATTTTATTGTTTTATATTCTCCCCCAAGGCCCGGAACAAAGGATTTCCTAACTTACTCCTCCAAACATCTGACGTCCTGCCCTTCCAGTTCTAATGTGGCCGGGTGTTTTTGACCGTCCCCTCTTGAAGCCACTTGGATTGGTGGATGGAACTTTCTCGATTCTCCACTGCTACTCCCTCCTTCTCCGGAGCCTGAGTCTCTCTTCTTCTCTTTAAATGTGTGAAGTTGGTACAACCAGCCTTCAGCTGCTCCGTCACCAGATTCGGTTTTGTCATGGTGGTGAGCAACAGCTCCCAGCCAGCAAGGTGACAGGAAGCAAGCGGGAAGGTAGATGGCTGGCTCTCCACCACCCCTTAGCAGAGCTTGGTGGGTGGCACCCAGGGGTGATAGCTGCTCTTGACTTTAGGCTATTTTCAAGTTATAATAGATTAGTTGAAACATAGCTCTACTGTGAGCTAAAAACCATCTGAAGAACATTAAAACATATGCCAAACAACAAATTAAACTACCAAGAAAAGCTGTTGAGATCACAGATGAAATACCAACGACAGGGGCTGGAGAGATGGCTCAGTGGTTAAGAGCACCGTCTGCTCTTCCAGAGGACCCGGGTTCAATTCCCAGCACCCACATGGCAGCTAACAACTGTCTGTAGTTCCAGTTCCAGGCAAACACCAAGGCAAATAAATAAATAAATAATAAATAAAGTTTTAAAAAAAAAAACCAACGACAGAGCATGAGATGACTCTGTGTGTGTGTGTGTGTGAGAGAGAGAGAGAGAGAGAGAGCGAGAGAGCGCATTTACTGTTCTATTTGTGACACATATTTTGTATTAGTCTGAGAATGGAAGAGAAATGAGAGCAAAGGTGACATCTGGGTGACGACTCCTTTGAATGACGAGATACACTGATCTCCTGGGTCTTGAGTGTTGATTGGTGTGCAGGTATGGGGGGCCTGTCTATCACCTGGGCAAGCTGATAGAGACAGACATGAACTGCTTTTTATTCCCAATTGTTTAGCCCAATTCTTTTGCCCATAACTTCTTTTTTAAAGGAGCAACTTTTAGTTTGTATCTTCTCAATGGAATCCATGCTTTTATTTTCTATTATTATTTTCTGTTCTAGTTTTTAGCATTTTTTTTTCTTTTAACTTTCTCCATGTTCTTCCTATAATTTGTAAGGACAGCTATTTTCTCAGCTCCAGCTTCTTGCTTCTGAGACCAACACTCAGTTGTCCTTCTCAGGAGATTCTCCTCCCGCTCTGCTGCCAAGATCTTCTAGCTCAGCTTTGATAGTTTATGCTTTGTAGTAACAGCATACAGATCTAGATTAAATTGGTTTGGGTTTCAGAATACTTCAATTTGAGAATATTAAAAACAAAAACACTCAACCTACCACAATATCTTAGCCACTGTCATTTCCAAATCTTTTTACTGGCCGTCTTCTCTCTTCAGAAATACACAAGCTAGTGATCCCTGCTGAGCCTTAGCAAATGGTCTCAAATTCCATAAGAGGCAGCAAGCACTAAGTATCTGAGAAGAGTGCCTCATTTTCTTGATTGTTTTTGATAGGTTTAATGAAAACAATGGCCTCGTGGGAAACACCATCTTGCAATAGGAACCAAGCGCATCAAAGTGGGGCTGGTTTAGAGAAAAATGAGGCTGGACACAAATGACAAGGAATCCTCCTGGTTAGATGGTGACGACCGGAGAATTCCTCCGTCTGGACATAGAAGGACCTCATTTTTGCGCCAAAGAACAAAAAATCATGTACTGCTTTTCTACTTTAATCATGAAGTGGGGCAGGAGACATTTCACCTGCAAAGACATGCCCTGCTCGACTCAGCCGAAGAGAAGCTCGTTAGGAACTGCAAGGTCTTCAGAAGCCAGTAAGGGAAACTGCTGAGACCTTGTCCTACACAAGCTATTCATGAGGCTTTGGAATCATAACCGAAAGAGCTATCATGACACTGTATCTACCACCACACTGCTATCCACAGCAGGCCTTTCACTTCTGGATCCTAGAGAGTGGGGTTGGGAATCTCTTTAAGTTCATGACAAAGGTTGGCAACTGTGGCTTCATAGAAAATGCATATTTTGTGTTGGAAGCCGGCCTTTAAAAATACTGCCATGGATCTTTACAACTTGGCCAGAATCAGACCCTGTAACCAAGGAATTCCATGTATACTGAGTAAAACCGCACAGAGACAAATCAGTTCATACCCTGCTGCAATAAAGGCATAGGTCAGAATAGTATTAGGGTGCAGGTAATTTCCAGGGGTCCCAATAAGCTAATCTCTAATTCACTCCACTAAAATCATAAAAACTAACTTCACAGTTGACACGGTGACCACTTTACCATGGAAACAGATCCCCAGACATCATATGATGGATCAGGAAGTATGGCAACTTTCTAAGAAGCCTAGGCTGGCCTAGAACTCTCAATCCTTCTCCCTCAGCATCCCAAGTGTTTCACAAGTCTCTGCCACCATGTCTGACACTCTAAGTGGTTATCATTAAGTACTGTTTTCCCGACCTCCACAGAAAAGCAGGCATCACACACTGCTCACCAGATCTGACAGAAACAGAAGGTGCAAACTTGGCCAAGGCTTATCTCCTCCAGCTTGGCTATTCATGTGACCACAGCTCTATCTACAGCCTACCAAAGGCTGTACTTTGCTGTCTTTCAGGCTATCCTAGAGGGCTAATATCTAGGTGTCATCAAAACCATAAATATACCCAACTAGAAAAAGCACATTGTGAACAAATGATTTTGAGAACAGATAACTAGTTCTCAGTACGTTCTGTGCTGCACCGCTAAGTCTTCTCTGCATGAGAGCAATAGATGCTCTCTAATTACCTTCTACACTGTTCTTCCCGGTAACTAAAATCCTAGTCAGAGAGTTACCACCCAAATGCTAACACCATGGTAGATGTTACATCACCATAGTCACAAGCCAACCATGCAAGTATTATATGGGCGACACAAAGGAGGCACCCACACACAGGTGCTCCTTGACTCACTAACACCTGAGACTGCCAAAAATGTCCTGTACATGTAATGTGTAAACATAATTAGCTAATTCTGAAGCTCACAGTAAAGATGCTCTTTTATGTAAATGACTGCAGAAAAGTAGCCACCTTCTACCAAGACTTGAAAATGTGTAGTGTAAAGTTCCAAAGACCAACCTGGGGTCTGCTAGGAAAAGCACTGCTCTTTCCTCATCTGTAAAGCATGGGTAACCAGTTCAAGGACGGAAGAAGTTGAATGAAAGAGCCTACATCAAACAATGTACTGGCACAGATGATCTGCTAAAGCCAGTAGCAGGTAGGAAGTGATGTGTAGTAACTGTACTGGGGGGAGACCAAGCTCATGAACAGAAAGAAGCTCCCAATGAATTAAAATCCCCGCTGTCCTAATCAAAGGACAGATTTGTCCACAGAACAAATACAGAACAAACACAGAAGTCACATGTTTCACTGCAAAACTCACAGAACAGAAACTATTCTAGAACGTTTACCAGGGATGCCAGCTTCAAACCAATAGAAAAACCTTCCAACGAACAAAAACAAACCAGCACTGAATGAACCAGCCATGGGCAGGCCTGGATGAATAAAGGACACAGCAGGTGCCTGACATTGAACAGCTGATTAACAGTCTTGAGGGCATATTTGGCAAGCACTGTTTTGAGTTCTTCATATATTACCTCATTTAATTCCTGCACAATCCTTGGTGACAAATCTGTCTTTTCCTTTCTACGGAGGAGGAAGTCAGATACAGAAAGGTTAAGGCCTTTGACAAAGAAGCAGTCATTAGAAGGGCTAGGATTCCCACCTGGCAAGTCTAATTTAGAAGTCCACTCTTTTCTATGTTGACAGCCGTCAATCCTAATACACACAGAGACATGGCAGACTATGGCATATGCTTGAACTGGAAAACCAAAGACAAAGGCAGGTAATAAGAAAAGATGTGTGTGACGAGGCTGGGAGCCAGGAGAGCTAGGCATTGCCTGAGCTTACGCCTGCCTGGCTCGCTCTGACAGGGCTCCAGACTCTGGGTTGCTCATCAGGTATAACAAGGCAACACTGGTACAAAGTGGACACCCTTGACTGCAATGCCTGGGGACCAGAGGTGCTTAAGGCAAAATGGTCAGAGGCTTGGCACTCAGTGTGGCTGCAATAATAGATAACCACTACTGCATAGTAAAGGAGGAGAGCACATGCAAGAATGACTGGGGAAATAGGCTTAGATCTCACAGGAGTTGAGTTTCCACAGCCTCCATGCAATTCCCAGTACAACTAAATTTCTTTCTTTCTAGGTACAATTGTATTGCTTAAATACAGAGCTATTTTCACTTGAGAGAGGAAAGAGGGATAAAATCTTTATGTGGACAAGAAGTATACTTAGAGATCACATACTTAGAGATTCACTAAGTAAGTGAATAAGGCTTCTATCTGAAAGCCTTGTCTTCAGAAATAAACCCAATTGAAAGGGCAAGGGAATTATGGGCAGGAACAATAGTTACAAAGAACAAGTGGCAGGAGATGGTTTGTGAGGTGGAAAAACTGTACACTGAAAGGCACAACGGGTGTCTCCCAATCAGGCTCTTTTGGCAGAAGATGCTCTCTTGAAGCTGGGATTGATAGTAAGCAAGGAACTTTGGAGAATTCAAGAGAAGCAGCAAATATGCATCAATTCTCTGTAAAGATGAATGAGGCCTCAAGACAAGTTTTATCTGGTCAGGACTGCTGGGACAGGGGCCCCAGTAGCCCAGGCTAGCCCCAAACTTGCTATGCAGACAAGGCTGGCCTTGAATTCCCAAACCTCCTGTCTCTATCTCTCAAGTATGAGAAACAATGAGTGTACAGCACCAGGCCCAGCTCTGTAGGAGACTTTTAGAAGCGGATGGCAAAGAGAAAAACTCTGCAGTCCAGCAAGAGAAAGAATTTACTGGAATATACAAAACGGATCAGGAAACAGGTGACAATGTGAGCACTGGTCAACCCCTGGATTTACCCCTTAGGAGGCTCAGACACCATAAGGCAGCAAAACGTGCTAAACAACCTATCCTATTTTGAAGGCCTTTGGTATGTAGGAGGAGGAGTTAGTAGGAAAGAAAAGGTGGAGTCTGGTCAGACCTCTTTATTCTTTTTAAAGAACTTTCCTGGTATGTTAGTTCCTTCTACAGCAGAAAGAAAGTCCCGCCACCACAGCAGCAAGCCCACACTCTTATAAGGCAGTGTGGATTTTTCATGGAAAGCTAGGTAATTCCAAGCTGTTTCAGAAGTATGAGTAGATGTGAAATTTCATTTTCTTAACAGTTCTGGGGCTGCTTGGTGGTGGTTGTATGTCACATGACTGTTCTCTCAGTGCCACCAGATTATGACCCCCGAAATCAGTTACCAATGTGCGCTTTCCAATGTGAATGCTACCACTGGTTTTACACCCCATGCACTGCTATTACTGGAAATGGTCACAAGGAACCTGTGTGTCTATGCGCATAGCAACGCCCAGGCTGGTCCAGAAAGCAGCTGTCAGGACTCTGCGCCTTGGAGCCTGAACAGCAGTGGGTATTTAAAGGTTCTAACAGGCTGACTTTCAGACATAAGCAGCACACTGATCTCCCGCCTGCTCTAAGTTGACCCCTGATGCTCCTTCAAGCCCTAACCACTTTGCTCCCTGCCTTCTTGCTCATCTGGGTCCCAGGGTAGAGTTCCAGCCTCTCATTTTTCCTCTCCTGCCCCATGTCTGTTCCCTTTGCCACCTCTACAACCCAGAGTGTCAGTGCCTCTGCCCTGGAGGGATCAGGGCATCACAGCTACTCAGTCTGTTTCAGAGCTCCTGCCATTCATGTTTGCAGGCAAACTTCTGGGTCTGAGAACATGTGTGTTAGACTACACACTCTTTACATATCTTCTGTGACTGTGGCACCAACACACCCTGCAAGCCCAGCAGGACCTGACTCCGTCTGTGGAACTCCTCTGTTGTCTCAGCCTCGGGCCTCCCCACTTTCTGATTCCTCTGCAGTGTGGCCCTTCCCTCCACAGTCCTACAGCCACCACATCCCTTCAGGCTTTCTCCAAAGGCCATCCTCAGGCATGCCAACACCCCAGAACCTCATCCGAAGCATCAAGCATTATTGTGATACTTCAGGTCCCCTCCACTTTTCCTCCCGAGCACTTATGGACATCTCACACCACATTTCATTGTTGGTTCCCCGGCCCCCCCCCCCACAAGGTTTTCAGTTTAACAGTCCTGGCTGTCCTGACACTTGCTTTGTAGACCAGGCTAGTCTCAAAATCACAGAGATCCTCCTGTCTCTGCCTCCCCAGTGCTGAGACTAACAAGCACCACCACTGCCTGGCTGTTAGACTTTGAACTCACAGAGATCCAGACAGATCTGTCTCCCAAGTGATGAGATTAAAGGCTTGGGTCACCACTCCCTGACCTTCATGGCTTGGCTGTGGGTGATACTGTCCTCTGATATTTCAGCTATTTTTACTAAATATATCATCCTATTTATTGCTTTTTCCACCTGTGTGAAGAGCTCACGGCTACATGCTAAAAGCACTTTATACACCTGTTCAGGGACCACAGAGGTGACAGGTTTGCTAAGACAGTTAGAGCTGCCAAGGTAGTTTGAATCAGCTCAGAGGGAGTGGCCGATGAAGGTGTGGCCTATGGAAGTGTAGCCTTCTTGAAAAAAGTGTATCCCAGAGAGATGGCTCAGCGGTTAAGAGCACTGACTGCTCTTTCTAGAGGACCCTGGTCCAATTCCCAGCACCTACATGGCAGCTAACAACTGTCTGTAACTTCAAGATCTGGCACCCTCACAGATATGCAAGCAAACATAATATAATAATAAAAAAATATTTTTTTTTAAAAAAGAAAGTGTCTGTGTGGGGGTAGGCTTTGAGGTCTCATACATGCTTAAGCCATGCCTAGTGTTTCAATTCACTTCCTGCTGCCTGTGGATCAAAGATGTCAAATTCTAAGCTCCTTCTCCAGCACCCAAAGTCAGTCACCCTTTGCAACTGTAAGCCACTCCAATTCGTAGTTTTCCTTTATAAGTGTTACCGTGGTCATGGTGTCTCTTCACAGCAACAGAAACACTAAGACAGCTCCCTACAGCACATGAACAGTGTTGGTCAGATCTGAGTAGTTTAACATACCAGAAATTAAATCAAGCCTCCCTGGCTGCCAGAGGTTGAACTGTCCTTCTTAGCAACAAACAGAAAATAAACCTAAGAACCACATTGGGACATGTGACACTTCATGACCATAATTTTAAAAGCAACATTCAAAAATCTGGCTACTTTGTACACCAAGAATCACCCACCTAACTGTAGGTACAGACATGCAAGTGCTATTAAATCATTTAAATTGATGGCCTTTCAGAGAAGAACCAGAGTGAGCATTCTGCACAGCAAGGCTGGTGCTCACGGTTCCTTTGTGATGCATACTAATAGTTCTGTACAGTGGGGTTGAGACATTTACAGTTCAACTTGAAAGTCTGCCGCACCCCCCATCCCCCATCGCTATTTAAGACTGTGGAAAGCAGATTCCACAATCTTAAACCAGCTACAAACTGCTATACAAGCAAGAGTGTTCAAGAGGAACAATCGAGTCCAACTTGAGTTCTCACTGGAGACTCTACAACAGATGTGCCAATTAAAGAAACCACCATTTGATCTAGACCATAATCCTATGGTCACTCTCTGTGGAACAGCCCTTTGCTTTTATCCTAAAGCAACTCTGTACAGACACAGCAACTGATGAATAAGCTCACATGTACCTTACTCACACTCCTTATCAAATGGCAGCTAGACATGATGAGGCCTGGCCTTAGCCCCGAGTCTTAGCCGACAGCCACCAGGAGACTTTATCTCACCTAATATATCAGCTCTGTACACTTCTAAGGCAAGTGGTCATGAGCCCTGGCCAACCTGAAGTTGGTCTGGGGCAATTTAGGACTCCTGGCCACATTCCTGGGATAGGCAGAACTAAGCCTCTCCCATAAACTGCCAGAGTCAGCTGGAACTAAACTGTGAGGCACAGCATTCCTTGACATGACAGTCTTAAACCACACTTCTAGGCCAACAGTCATCTCAATATTTCCTCCACTTGCTATATCAGAAGATGTGGCACAGCACACTTCTAAAAGAACACACAGACACACACAGACAAACAGATAGATAGAAACACACACACAGACAGACAGACCATGCATGGCTACCAGGTAACCAAGGATCATGCCACTTGACCCACCAAAATGACTCACTGGAGCCTTCATTGTATGTAGGCTAATGGTATTGGAAAAAAAAAAAATCCCTAATTCTAAGTCTGACCTGCTGGGAACAAATCCATGAGTGAATGTCCATTGGGTTTTGTCCATGTACAATGTCTCACATAATGAATTAACTGTGAGAGGTAGCCAGCTCTTCAGAAACCTAGAAGATGAGCCGAGCTTCCTTCTAAGATGCTCACTGACATTCAATTCTGAACCCAAGGGGCAGGCACTGACTTGCCCAAGTGCATCCTGATGGCAAATAATCCACACCTGTGTAGATTGAGCGGGCTCACAGCAAAGCTAGGTCAAGGCCCACAAACGCAGTGTACTGTACTCCAAGAGATACATGTACATGAAATCTGCACTTCAGCAGGCTCATCAGGAACAGGGACATTTCTGCCTGAAGAGCCAAACAAAACAATCTCCAGAGTTGCTGGAAGCCTGAGTGCTTGGGATAACTAGATGTTAGCAGTGGAGAGACAGGGAGAAAAGAAAGGTCTGTGAGGACACGGGTGACACGCAAGCTATCCTGCACTGCTGGGTAGGTGGGAGCTGCCCTTGGAGGGGCGGGGGTGGGAGTGGGGGTGGGGAATTCTTCTGGCTAGGCTGTTCACAGGGCAAGAGGGACAAGAGGCAGAGGGGATTTTGCGCTATCCTTGGTACTAAACAGGAGATGGAGGGTGGAGAAGGGTATGGGTTGTTGGAAGCCTGGCAGCTTTTGACTGAACTATTTCTCAGTCCGAGTCTCCACCCACTTCTATTTGGACCCCTCTTGGCTTTCTCCATTTTTCCAAACTTTGCTACCCTTGTTTAACTCTGGAAAATGGAAGTTCCCATTCTCAGGGTTAGGGGGAGGATTGTCCTGGTTTGTTTCTGTTGCTGTGATCAAAACCATAAGTAAAAGCACGTGGGGAAAAAGGCTTATTTTACCTTGTAGTTCACAGATCACCATAAAGTCAGTCATGATAGGAACTCAGATACATACCATGAGGAATGCCTGCCAGGACCACCTGCCCAGGGGAGCCACTGCTTCCGGTAACTTGGTTGGGCTCAGTAGTGACCACGCAGACACTGCCTTATCAGCTGCACAGAGAAGCACCGACTTAAATGACAGGTGGTGTCAGAAGAATGAAAGAACCCACAGAAAGGTTCCCACAGCTAAATGTTCAAGGACAAGAGCAGACCAGCACTGGCAACAACATAAGCCCACAGTGGTGCACACAGAGAAATTTAAATCCTTATTCATCCATTAGCTTATAAACTCTGAAAACTGGTATAAAAGTAGCCTTATCTATGTGCTTAGTTAGAACCACAGAGAACCTCAGTTGTTAAGACAAACCATTACAAAATAATTTTCCTACTAAATATAGAAGGAACAAACCCAGAAAACCATCACATCCCAACAGTCACTGTAGACACGTGTTTGGGGAGAAACGAGACTTCTGCCCAGTGCTAGCTGTCACTCAGTGTCACTCAAGGGGAACACAACACTTCCCAATGGCCTGCACCTGGCAGTAAAATAATCTGCCTCTAGGTCTGGCAACGGTGTTACCTCATGTTGAAAGGTCAACATAAGTCTGTCTCATCAAGCCTTTTACCAACACAACTCCTAATTCTCAGAAATGCAAAAGACAGAATAAATTTCCTAACACTGTTAATCAGGAAACAATCAGATGAACCCAGGTGATGAGATGCTAGAAACTGACCCAGCCAGGACAAAAATCAATGACAATGAATGAGTGAAGCAAGTATTGCAGAAAAGGGGATGAGATGCTGCGTTGTGACCAGCACATTTCCATACAGCATGTTTGAATCTTCTCTTCTAGTGGTCCCCACACACAGTTCACCAAGGACTGAAGGCCCACACTGGAAGCCACATGCTTCCAATGACTAAGGCTGGCAGATCTGAATGCATGCATGGCTGCAGTGATGCGTCAGGCCTACAGGGAAGGTGGCACTGAGCTATGTTGCTAGCTCCACTGCCTGATCCATTTGACAGCTCTTCCAAGAAAGGGAAGGAGGGATGGGGCAGGTTATTTCCTTTCTGAAAGCAACTTTAACTGTAGGCAATGTCCAGGCTCCACTTCCTGCTCAGCTCCAGGGACAGCAAAAGACCATTCCCTGCTCACAGCCATTGACAATCTACCTCTGTCCAGGCTCTGGGCTAACACCTAACATAAGCCACAGCTTGATAACCATCTTGGTTACCATCCACTTCACAGACAGATAACTAAAAGTAATTAGCCTAAGACTGCAGAGAGTGTGTGATATCTCAAATGTGGCTCTGGCTACCTTTAACGAAATAAATGGGTAGCAAGGTCCAACTGTAAAGTCTGTCTCCCAAGTAGGTGCTGATGTCCCACCCACAGCTGCTAAGACAAAAATAAATGATATAAATGATGAGTCAATCAGTGAGCAGGGCTAGTTGTCATAGGATAAACCAGTCTTGATGCTGGATACTCAGTCTTAGCCACTGTGATCACCTGAATATCTGTGATCAAAAGTTTTAAGAAATAAATTTTTCCCCAGTTGCTAGTTCATAACATAGAGCACCCCCCATACTTTAATTCCTTAACATTTTAAAAAGCGCTTTATTAATTGTGTGGCGGGGAGATGTAAACCCAATGGTGTGTGAAGGTAGAGGATGAGTCTTGAGAACAGCGTATTTCTTCCTGTTCCCTAATGGACAGCAACATTACATCATTTAGTATGCTTGGTGGTCTTAGCACCATTATAAACTTTAGGGCTACTGTACAATTCTTAGAAGGAAAGGAACTCCAGTTTTAAATTTGAGATGCTTATGGAATGAAAACGATTGCTCTTTTCAATAGTTCTGAGAATAAGGAGTGGGAAAACCACAGTCTTCTATTATAAGCTCTAATAAAATATAAACCTTTTCAGTTAACCACCAAAAGCCACAAAATGGAACCATTTAGTAAAATACATAAAAATGTGAATGATTACAATCATAACTGCATCAGAGTGAAGACAGGGATCCCTGTCTATCTAAAACCTTTTTGTAAGCCAAGGACTGACACCTCCATGCTCAATTAGTATTCGCTGGATTTGTTAAGAAATGAACTGTGCATGGCCCTTGGCTTGGAGCTTTGTGATACAGCTTTAGCAAGCCAAGCCAGAGTAAACATGAACTATTAGCACTGTCGGCAAGTGGAACAGCTTCTGAACAGGACTCCCCCTCTTACCTCACATACATTGTTTTTATTTTTACCTATGCATTCAGGAGACAATGGATCCTGACATTAAATAGCTGGCCTGAAGTCATTTGGCTAACACACCCAGTGTAGATAGAGGCAGTACAGGTTTTCCATGTCTATCCCTTGCCTAAGTTACTGCAACTTGACTGGATTTAGACTCACCTAGGAAAGCCATCTATGAGCATCTGAGGATGTTTCCAGAGGTCTACCTGAGAACAGATGGCCCACCTTGAATGGCACCATGAGTCCTGGGCTGAATAACAGGAAAAAAAGAGTAAGTGAAGCAAGGGCAGCCTTCTTCCCTGCTTCCTGAGTGTTGACCTGTAACCAGCCACCTCATGTTCCTCTGCCTGCCACATCTTCTGCCACTGAACTGTATCCCTTTCAAACTGGCTAAAGTGTATCTTCTCAAATTGTCAAGCCTTGTCATAACAACAGCAAAAGTAACTAACGCAATAGTTTCTAGCCTAGTGGGTGGAGGTGGCGGGGCATACCTTTAATCCCAGCACTCCAGAGACAGAGGCAGGCAGACCTCTGAATTTGAGGCCAGCCTGGTCTACAGAACAAGGTCCAGGACAGCCAAAGCTACTTAGGGAAACCCTGTTTAGGTCAAAATCAGCAAAAAAAAAAAAAAAACAAACAATCCAAAGCAAACCAAAAAAACCGAATACCAACCCAAAACAAACCCAATGGTTTCCATCTATTATGAGGCCCAAGAGTGCAGGCTCTGCTTTCTTCCAGCCCACTGGGTCTAATGGGTAGTAGGCAGAGAATAGTTAAGAATTACTTGAATTACTTTTTTTTTTTTTTAACATTTTAAAAAATTATCTTTATTTAGGTTTTCTGATTCAGCACATGTATTAAAGACTGATCAACATAAAGTAAATAAGACATTAACTGGACGTCTTACATCTCTCTAAACTCCAACAGAGAATGTCAGGATTGCCACCATTACCTAAGAATTACTTGAATTACTTAACCTGGACTGTGGAGAGGAATATTGGCTTAACCAGTTTTACAGTCTGGGAGATTTTTGTTAAAAGCTAAAATTAAAAGGACAATGTTCTTCAAACACTGATGTTTAGGTACATGAGCACCAAAGAAAGACAAAGTTTTTAAGTAATAATCCCCCATTAATTCCTAACAAAGCACACGAACAGAATACTTAGAATCATTAGGAGTCCTGGGAGAGAGCAGGGGCTATAAACACGCTATCCGCTATTGTCTGCAGCTTCCAGTTTTAATTCTGTTAACCTCAAAGCACTTGTACTTGGCAGGTAGCTACAAAAGCGCACTGTGCCAAATCAGTATTATCTCTTCTTATAATTGGCTTTTCACTCCATAGTTCCAATAGGCTTCAACATTATGAAATGCTTGTACCACAGAATGGTACTTCACAATCTTTAATGTCATTATTTTATAATCCTTGCCTTCGAGAGCAAAGGCAAGAAGATAGAGTAAGACAAGCAGTTCACTGCCAATGACCCCAGATAACCAGAATGCTCTCAAACAGACCATCTTTAAGGGAAACAGGATTAATTCTACATTTGATCAATAACAGTATCAGCGCTGACAACTGGTACCTGACGCATTATTACAGCTCCTTTTCAAAGTTTGCTTTGTTACTCAATAGTGAATGTTTAAGGATACCAATCAAGTAATTTCAACATGGTAAAGAGAAGCTTCAAATATCTGGAACATACAATAAATGGCCTTCAACCCCGACTCTTCACAAAAGTCCAAGGTGGCCACCGCAAAGAGTCTTGGCTGGCCACGAGACCACAGGACAGCTAAGTGGAGCTTTCTACCCTACTGAGATATAAGACCCTCAACACTCAGTCTGTCCTAAACCCAAATATAGATTAAGTGCAGGCAGTAGAGTCCCTAGACAAAGTTCCTTTTCTGGTCAACCTTGCTTTTCCTGGCACTGGGTGTTCAGGAAGCCGGTCACGGTTCGGTCTGACACTAGTTTTGGAAGAACTTTGCCTCCAATGCTCCAAATAAGCTGTGGGCTGTTCTCATGACTGCTTGTTTATGCATTTGTCAAAAAAGGGCATTCCCACACTGTGAAGAGGCAGCCCTGACTCTGGTTCAAGCAACTATTACAAGCTGATTAGTGGCAGTTATTATCAGTAATCCTATTTTTTAATTGTCATAACAGAATCCTCCAATTTCAGTGAAATTTTATTATGCAAAATAACTTAAATCACTAAAAAACAGAAATGCTGTCCAGGAAGCTTTACCATATCTGATCATTTATTCTTATGATGCACACTGTCAGATCATATTTATTGGGCACAATTACAAAATTTGGGAAAGAAAACAAGAGACACCCCCACCACCAAAGACTTGCTGCCTCACAGAGCCTGACTGAAGAGCTAGCTGGGGCTTGAATCTGAGGCCTTTTCTCTGCCCTTTCTTTAGAGAACGAGAGAACCTGGTCTTAAAATATACCTGAGCCTGTTAGTATTTAGAAAACTCCCTTGTCCCCCAAATGCAAATTTGGAATTAAAGGTCTCCATACTGGCTGCCTCCAGAGAAAGCCTGTTTTCAATTCAAGGCACAACAAGAGCTGCGCAGTGAGCCACAGACAACACACTCAGAGCACCTGGCACAGGTTCCACCTGGTGGCCACAGAAGCCATGGGAAGACGGCTGCCTTTAGCAGCCACAGACCATCCTCAACCACGCTCAAGTTTCAAGGAGAGCGTGAAGAACAGGTGTGATCTGAGAACAGGCCCTGCTACATCATATGAAGCCCGGAGAGAAAAAGAACCAAAACAGCAAACATTTCAATAGGAAGGAGCAGAGTACCATCTATTACCCTGGAGGACAGATGTGGTGAAAAATGAGGTAAATCCACTTGACATGGGTGTGGGGGGACAGCAGCTGCATGAAGAACAATGGCTATGGGATAAGAACGCTTGTTGCTCTTTCAGGGAACTGAGTTCAACTTCCAGCACCTATATTGGGGGGCTCACAAACTGCCTGTGCATCTAGCTGATGCTTTCTCTTGGTCTCTTGAACATGGGATATATTTCTTCTCTCTCCTCTCTAATACATGGGCTTCATTTCTGATGTGCTAACACTTACTAGGCCTGAGTCTGAGACAGAAACCAGAAGTCCACAGCTCCTCTCACATGCCAAGGATAGTGCTGCAGAACACAGTGAAAACCCTTACTGACACCTATGGGCATCCATGCTGTGTTTTAAATAGGAAACACTCCGTTGTACTTGAGTCATAGCGACTTAAAACTGTAAGGTGGCACAGACGTAGTATGGGCACCACACTGGGGAGAGCATGCTAATGGGATCTGAGACTGTTGCAGGAACCAGATTATTTTGCTGACCAAACTGAATCAAGGAAAGAAACCATTCAAGCTACAGGACAGCTTGATTTTATGAATAAAATGGGCTAACCACATAGGGAGGTTTGCTGAGGACAGGCTTGGCCTACACCAGTTGTATCATTACCCAAACTTGTTTGGCCTTTGTATTCTTCTATTTTAATCACCCATTATGATTCACTGTTGCATTAAAATAAAGTCGTGTGAATTCAATCCATGCTTTGTCTTGCTTCCATCAATCTTGATGATAGCATGTTTCACGCGTGCAGTGAACAAAGCTTCGACATGTTGCTGATGTCTCCAGGTGATAAACCACCTACTACTGGGCCTTTTCCAGACCCCACATGCCTCAGGCACATGGGCATGGACTTTCCAATGTAAAGGGGGCATGTGACAGCAAACCATTCAGGGACCACTTCGTAATCAATCATAAACACTGGGACCCTCATGTCACTTGCTCATGGTCTAAATCTATTCTTTGTCTTGATTATTTTTATTTTGTAAAGCGCTATTGTAGTAGCAATGAGCTCAAAAATTAAATACAGACTTAGTGAATAAGAATCATACTTTCATTGCTCAAGCAAATTAATGATGACTGTGTAATCTGCACATTTGTCCATATATGCCATGGTGGACCCAGAAGGGCCAGGCTCTAAACTAGTATAAATATTCACTTTTTAAGACCAGACTACTCAAAAATAATATCAAGTACAGTCAGGAACAATGATATCAAGTACAGTCAAGTACAATGCATGCCTGTGGAGTCCAACTTTCCATTTGCTTCAATGTGTGTTCCGATTCATTGCATTTTTTTCTCCAGAATGTTCTGCCATTAATTGGTAGTCCCTGCAGCTGAAAGGTATCAGTTAGACTGCTCCAGTTTTCTTTTCTTTTTTTTTTTTTAAACTTTATTTGCCTTGGTTTTTGCCTGGAATTGGAACTACAGACAGTTGTTAGCTGCCATGTGGGTGCTGGGAATCGAACCCGGGTCCTCTGGAAGAGCAGACGGTGCTCTTAATCGCTGAGCCATCTCTCCAGCCCCAACTGCTCCAGTTTTCTAAGAGAAAAGCAGCTGTGTTGAATCTACATTTTTCACTTAAATCATAGGACAAGGGTTAAGAATAGTAACCTGTGAGCCAAATTTACCTGCCTCCTGTTTTGGCATAACCCACTGGGCAAGACTGCTTGGTACCAGCTTTCAGTGGCTGGAAAAAGACAAAAAATAAAGGTATAATTTGTTACACATAAAGATTATTTAAAACTTCACATCCTGGTGTCAGAAAAGGAATGTTTACCATTCCTCAGTGCATAGTCACACATTTACTTGCACACTGTCAAAAGCTACCTTTGGGCTACCATAGAAAATATGTGACACAGAGCAATAATATATCATTGGACCTTGAGAGAAAGTGTGCTGAATCCTGCCCTGCAAGGTAAAAAAATCTCAGTATTAAATGTTCAATGTTGCCAGGTGGTGGTGACACATGCCTTTATTCCCTGCACTCAGGGAGGCAGAGGCAGGCGGATCTCTCTGAGGCCAGTCTGCTCTACAGAGTTAGTTCTAGGACAGCCAGGGCTACAGAGAAACCTTGTCATGAAAAACAAAAAAAGTTCAATAACATTATTGGGTTTTGTGATTTTCACACAAATACAAATTTTATCATATGTTCATAGGTAGATAAAGGGTTGGCTGGTAGGAAGATATGAGCTGGTAGGTATATATGCACGTGTGAGAGAACAAACAATAAATTTATCTAAGTTAAAAGTATAGTGCCTTAACATTATGTAGTCTCTTCATGCTGCATACCCAGGTACACCTTCAAAAGACTACTGTGAAAAAAATATCAATACAAGTATCACAAAATGACCTAGGCACTTCCAGATTAGATGTTTAAAACCTGGGCTGTTTTTAACTCAAAACAGTGGGAAATCCATCAAAATATTCAACAATGACTTTCAAGTCAACAATTTCTAGAATGTGCACACAACACACAAGTACACACACACTTGTATTTTTTGAAGCTTTTGGAAAATGAACAACTACCAAAATCCAACTTTATAAGTAAACAGTGAAATTAACAGAAAAGCAAAAGTGATGAAATGAAAAACTGAAACTTGCAAGCTGTGGAAAGAATCATTTTTTAGCTCCTATTTTTAATTGGAGAAAGGCTAAAATTTACAGCATCTAAATATAGCCAAACATTCAAAAGGATGAAAGAGGCAATTTATTTGACAATGTTTTGTCTTGTTAAATTATCTGTTACAAAGGTATCCTAAATGGAGGTTTTAAAAAAAAGTTCTTGTGAAAATATTTGCACTTAAACAGGCCATATTGCAATTAAAACAAAAAATAAAATATTTTCCCTTTGTTAGAAATTACTCTGAACATACTACTTAACAGGGGAGTCTGAGGTGTAGAGAAGAAACTCAGCATCAACATTGTCATGTTTATTGATTGGAAGAACTTTAAAGAAACAGATGAAAGTACTAGTATGCAGTGACATCTTCTAGTCCCCATTCACAAGCAAGGACAGCCATCTGGATGGCCCTCAGGAATCTCCATTCTCCAACGACGTTTTTTTTTTTTTTTTTTTTTTTTTTTTAAACTTTATTTATTTATTTATTTGCCTTGATGTTTGCCTGGAACTGGAACTACAGACAGTTGTTAGCTGCCATGTGGGTGCTGGGAATTGAACCCGGGTCCTCTGGAAGAGCAGACGGTGCTCTTAACCACTGAGCCATCTCTCCAGCCCCCTCCAACGACGTTTGCTCAAAGCACCCAAAGGGACTCCAGCTGCATGATGACCCCCTTTTAAGTACAGGCCAAACTCTGGAGTTATAGTATGATAGGCACCTTCTACCAGTGTGTGGGGTTCTCTGTTGTCTGCATTACTAGAAACATTTTGCTAAGTGTGAGAAAGCCTTAACAGATGAATAATAATAGTTGATTTTCCATACTGAATGGAGCATTAAGTGTCTAGCCCAATATATCCAGAGTAATTTCTAACAAAAGGAAAAATTTTTTTTTTGTTTTAGTTGCAAATGCCCAGCATAGGCTTTTATCTTATAATCCTTGAAGCCCAGTTGGTAGCACTGTTTTGGGGAGGATATGGAAACTTGCTGGAAGAGGTACGTCACGGGGGACAGGCTGTGAGGTATTACTTAGACACACACACACACACACACCCCCTAACTTCCTGATTGCTCTGTTTCCTGTGTACAGCTGAGATGTAACCAGTTAGCTTTTTTTCCAGCTAAGCCATTGTAGACTCTCTAGTCTCTAAGGCTCGTGTTTGAATATTTTGTCCTCAGTTGGTGGAACTGTTGGAGAAGGATTTAGGAGGAGTGGCCTTATTGGGGGTGTGTCACGGGAATGGATTTTGCAGTTTCAAAACTCACACCATTCCCAGTGTGCTCTCAACTTCATGCTTGCAGATCACCATGCCATCATGGGCTCTAACCCTCTGAAACCACAAATCCAATTACAAGCTTTCTTTTATAAGCTGCCTTGGTCATGGTCTATTATTGCAGCAACCAAAAAGTAACTAATACCAATTTTCTATCTGGAACCATAAGGCAAAATAAACTTCCTTCCTAAATTGCTTTGGGTCATAGTATTTCATCCTAGCAACAGAAAAGTAATGAATCCAGGTGGCAAACAAGACGTTGCAACAACTGAAATCTGGGTTATGACTCAATCAAAATTAAGTCAAATCATGGTATGTCTATGATTATGCAACAGGCAATGTAAACGCATTTTAATCAGAAAAGAATATGCATTAAATTTTCTAAACCACAAATGTGAGGACTACACAAAGAGCTTGAGCATTCTAATGAATTCCCATCCAATATTGATAATTACCACCCTCTGGCTTACATTTCATGTCTCTGACCTGCTGTTTGAATGATGACGTTTGATGGCCACTAAGGCGAAGAGGTGAGAACAGATTAATAGTGCCAAGGTGAGATTCTACCTTACATCATTAAGATCAACAGAATTTAGTCCAGACTAGGAAATACAAAAAACTGTCCCCACTGCTATTAACATCCAATACTTGGTCTAAGCCAAGAATAGAGTAAGATTTACTGAGTTCTGACTCTACATTTCATTCTGGACATGAAGCAAAGCCTTGGGTTTGTTAGAGATCTCAGAAGCCTTACAGCATCCAGTCCAGTGTGGGCACACTGCTGTATCTTACCACCTGCTGTGTTCACAGGGTTGGAGGACTGTTTCTATCCATACAAGCAGGATATCTGTTACCCGTAGACACTGTTTCCAATCACTTCCCAACACACTGATTCCATCACCCTTTACAAAGCTCTGCAAAGTGCCCATGTCTACCATGTCTCTTCTTAAATACCAAGGAATCAAAAACAGACAGGGACCCATTTCCCCTCAGAGAAGTGGCTGGTGTTACATATCATTAAAAATCAGTATTAATATATCCTTATTGTAAGCACTCCTTGTGATGCTTACTTCCCTATACATATACAAACAAAACATGGCAGAGGGTGGGACAACGGAACTCTAACTGATAGATGTGACACACTTTGCTGGTGTTCTGGCTTCCCTGAGCGCAGGTCCGTTAGCCATGCAGCACCTTCTATGTTGACTATCCCAAAGATCCTGCAGCTCTGGCTCTAATCCTGAAAGTGCAGTTCCCGTTACAAGTGTTTCCAGCAGTTTGCACCAGCCTTTGTGCTCAGACCATTCAACTATTCCCACCAAGTCTGAGGGGAGCCTTCTCCTGTTGGCCTAGCAGACTGCTGTGACGTACAAAAGGCACGATGCTGCGATTAGTGTAAAAACACACATTCGCCTGCACAGAAGGTTCACTGCACCGGGTGCAAGCATCCCTCCACTGGCCATGCAAGCAGGCTGTTGTCACCATGAGAGGTAGAGAGGAGCCACCCTCCTGTGCTGCCTTTTCCGTTTCAGTATCAGACCCAATGCACAGGATTCTCTCCAGTGGCCTCTTACTCTAGGGAAGCAGAGCAGCAGCGAGAGTAGAGCCGAGTAAAGCCAGAGCTCAGCAAGGCAGAGCTGAGGCCAGGAGTGGTGGCTGGAGAGTGAGCTGGGGTCCTGCTGGCCGGCAGCTTTGACGGGCAGAAGGGCTGTGGGAAGCCTGGATCCTGGAGCAGCTCTGAAAACCCGTGGCAACGGCAGTGGCAACAAGGACAGTGGTAAAAAGGGCCTTAAGGGCTGACATTTAAATCTGTACCACTAGAGGGTGCCACCTGCTCCCCCTGCCTGCCTGCCTGCTGTCAAAAGGTCAGGCTTACAACGCTGCTCATGACAGCAATGAATCACCCACAACTTCAATCTGGGCAGACACAGAACACTGCTCAAGAGACTGTCCAGTGTGGGGAGTATGGGGTTACTTTATTTACTGAAGACACCAGACCTTACAGGATCCTGAAGAACTTGATGATGCAAAAGAACAGAAGCCCTCCACCAGGGGAACATGGCATAGCCCAGTGCAGCTGGTTACCAATAACTAAGTCTGGTGAACAGCATGCACAAACAGCACCAACATGCTAAAGTTAAAACCAGACAAGACACATACTTTTGGTGAAACTTTATTTTTATTTTTTTTAAACTTTTTTATTTATTTAATTAATTATTTGCCTTGGTGTTTGCCTAGAATTGGAACTACAGACAGTTGTGAGCTGCCATGTGGGTGCTGGGAATCGAACCCGGGTCCTCTGGAAGAGGAGAGGCTGCTTCTAACCACTGTGCCATCTCTCCAGCCCCCTTTATTTTTATTTTTAAAGAAGCTTTATTTTTAACATCTTTTGTTTGGCCATACAAAAGTAAATAGAGTATATGGATGTTTTCAATAACCCTCCTTTGAGTCTCAGGAATGTACTCAGAGCTCGGAAACAGAGAAATGCTACTATAAAGATATGATACAGCTGATATACATATGCTGTATCACACAAGTCCACCTGATACAGTGTTTGTTTTCTATGGAAAATCCAGCTCTCTCCATGGTTAGCTGTGGTTCAAGATGATGAGTGGCCTAAGGACCAATCGTCATAGATAACACAGAGAAAGGCATGGAATCATTATATAATCTACACCACCATTCTAGGATGGTGTGTATGCATTTGCTCATGCACATGCACACACACACCTTATGACTTGAGAATGAAGTAGAAAACAAACTCCAAGTCACAGACAGAAAAAATGAGAACAGTGAACAATGTTGTGATGCGCAATCCAAGAGATGCTGCCAAAGGTACATTCACCACACTATTTCCCTCACTCTACCTGGACTAGGAAAAACCACCATTACCAAGAATTCCATGTCCCCAAAATGGATTCTGCATGAGCTCTTTAACAAAGCTGACAAAAATGGCACCTGGTACAGGTACAGCCACCAGGGCTATGCTCAGTCCTAGCCTTGGCTAGCAGGAAATCCACACACTGAAGCCCCTCCTCCAGTGGACTCTACACAGAGGCAGCAGGGCAGTAAATCCTATTCAACGTCAACTTCCAGTAGGTGCATGCCAGTGACTTAAGAGTCTTTCCAGAAATGGTTTCGTGGGGAAAGTATTGCAGAAGACTGGGGTTAGGTTCCTAGTACCCACAACCATCCATAACTCTAGTTCAGAGGATCTAACACCCTTTTCTGACCTTCAAGGGTACACACACAGTATACACCCATACATGGCAGGCAAACACACACACACTAAAATAAATAAGTCATTTAAAAAAATCAACTAAATATAAAAATAGTTGTTTATAAAATGTTCCACAAAAGTCATTCCAATATTCTTAGGAAACATTTTTTGTCTATACTTTGCTAGAATATAGAAGTTAAAAATAACTGCAACGTACATTTTTATTTGAAACACAAAATATGTCAACAAATCTGTTTACTACTATGAGTCTGAGAAATTCTGAAAAAATTCTACCAAAAACATCAAGAAACAAGCAATAAGACTCTAACAAACACCAATGAAACAAAACAGGAACAAAGCAGAAACACACACACACAAACACATGGGTCAATCTTATTATAGTAGAAACTTGAACTTCCTAAACAAATAGTGTAGCAAACAGGATCCTTTGGTGACTAAATACAAAGAGTGCCTCAGTATACAAAGCATCCCAGGCACCTTCTGAGAGATGCATTCTGGGAATCTATCGCCATCTTAATGTCAGACATCTACAAGACCTAACACCACAGGGAGCTACAGACAAGCACCATCAGTCAGAACCACTCATCCCTCTCCAGGCAGCAAATATGGACAGAAGAGTATCGGCCAGGTATTTGAAGGACACCCACACTTAATTGTGACACATTGGAACACTCCCAATGTTATCTACCAAGCCTATCTGAGCAGCCCTTCCTGGAAATCCCCAGTCTGGCAGACAACAATATGCTGTGGATATAAAATTCCAAGGAAGAAGGTGTTAACAGAAAGTAGATTCAAGTACAACACAACATATATACATGTAAACATTACATACATATGTACCTACCTACAAAATGTCACCAAAGGGCTTAAAAACAAGTTCAGAGACACACCATCTGTGTTTGGGAATGAGTATGAGGCGGCTCGGTAGTCAAACAAGATTGCTCACTCATAATGATACAGAAATTCAACACAATTTCCTATCCTAAAAACTCCAGAAGGTTCCATAGACTCAGCAGGGTGAGCTTATAGCATTACTATACAAGAATACATTTCCTGAAAAGCCAAAAGAACTTGTATAGCAGGGGCAGTGTTAGACAATTTGAAATGAAAACTTAGAAAGATGCACTAATTAAACCAATGTTATACACATTAAAGAACATGCAATCATAACCACAGAAACAACAGTCAAACTGATCCCACACTTGGGCAGGTCCTTTAATGCACATCCTTTCATCTGATACTTCCTAGGAGTTAGTGCCAAGCTGGACCTCTAAGAAGGGAAAGGTTGGGAGCAATAAGGAAAGGACGAGACTTATCTACCCACAGCAACATAAAGAGCATCTGGTTGATGGGAAATTCACAGTATTAGGACTCTTCGTGTGAGTTTTAAACACAGTTGCACTTTGTATATATGAGTACATGTACAAACACACAGGCATATTCTGATAGCCAGGGAACAACCTTGGCTGTTGGTTGTGAAACACTCCACATCCCATTTCCTCCTTATACTTCCTAGACTAACCAATCTTTTCCCAACTAACCAATCCCATCACATTTTGAAGTGAAGCTCCCACCAACGGTATGAGACAGTCATCCTTCACCTACATCAGCAACCCATGGTGTGCTGCTAGACTGGTGTAGGATCTGGGACATTGTTTTTACAAAAGCAACATACTTTTGCTTTCTTTGTATTTCTTTGTTCAGAACCAACATGGTTTATTCTTTGTTTCTAACAATTTTCCAAGTGTCTATCTACTTTTCCTTTTTTAGAGGCAGGGTCTCCCAGTGGCCTTGAATTCAGCAGGCTAGGTTGCCTTACATTGAACTCCAAGGACCATCAGCAACAGAAATACAGGCATGCACCCGTCCTACTCTGACCATTTATTTTAACTATGGGTTCTTGGGATGGAGCACACACAGGTCCTTGTACTTGACCATATGAGCACTTTCTATGTGTAAATGACATGTCTACCAAGCATGCTAACACAAATCTTGCTAACATGCACATTCCAATTCAATATGTCTGGGTAATGCCTGAGACAGCACAGACAGTATCTTGTCACCTCCACAGTCACCCCACACAGCATACAAGTGTTCTTAAAAATGCCACAGGGGACCAATAGTAAGAGTGACTCAAGGGGGGGCATTCTGGCTGGAAAGTGAAGTCACAAGCAGGAGCCAAAAATGATGTCAGGCTTATTTTTGTTTTATTTTCTAAGAATAATGCAATTGAGTGCTTGTATAGTGAAAAGATAGTCTTTAAAAATTCAGAAAACTTAATATAGTCACTAAAATCTAAGACTCTCATAATACTGAGAAGTGCAAACAGAGAGTGTCAATTAATGCTGGCCAGCTCTGCTCCTCAAACAAGAATCAGCCACTGGACCAGAAAAGAACAGTGGTGGAGGAGAATCATACACATGCTTATGGTAACAGACCATACTACTGCAGAAGAATGTAAACAACAACAAAGAAGTAAATAAACCACCAAGTTTAAATGCCCCATTTTTATTCAAATCCATTGAGTCCACCAAATTCTTATATTTGTTTTACGTATTATTTCTACCACAGTAGAATGTGTAACAATTAATCTTGATTGTCAATTTGATGGGATTTAGAAAAGACCAAGGAAACACACCCACAGCCCAGGGGTGTCTATGAGGGTGTTTCCGGAAAAGCTTCATTGATGTGGGTGGCATGGGGATGAGGTCCAGAGACAGCTCAGCAGGAAAGAGCATTCAAGGTTCCAAAGGACCTGAGTTTGGTACCCAGCACCCAAATCAGATGGTTCACAACGGCCTATAAATCCAACTACAGATCTGACACCCTCTTCTAGCCTCTGTGGGTTATCTGCTTGATTGTATACATACAAACGTGCAAACACCCACACATACAAATAACAAAACAGATAAATCTAAGAGAGAATGAGGGAGACTGCGTATGTAAGTGTGAACAGCGGCACACACCTCTCTTGTGGTAGTCCACACCCTAACCACTTCCTGACTGTGGACTCTGGCCACCAAGCTTTCTCCACCATGGACTCTACACCCTTTGAAATAGGAGCCCAAATTAACTTTTCCTCTCTTACATTGCTTGTGTATTTGATCACAGCAAGGAAGAAACAGAAACATATGTTTTGCAGCAGAAATATTTACACATCCTCTGCTTTCCCCCTTTCATATTCTTTAATTACTCTTCCTAGAATATATCCAGCCCTCATGAGTTTTCAGGAATGTGTCTTGGCTAATGAGAACTACTAAAAAGTCCCTAGGGTTGGCCTTTGAGTGAGGGCACCTGAACCTGAAGCATTATCAGCCTCCACTGTGCAGGTCTCTCTATGGGTGACCAGCTATAATGGCACACATGCGTTCCTTTCTATTTCACTAAGTACAAAGAGGCAGGCACTGAATGGGCATGAATGACCACTTACTGTGGTCAAAATGTTGCCTACCAAATTTCACACAATGAAACTTAATCTTTAATATGATAGCAATAGAAGGTGAGGCCTTTCTAAAGTAATTAGGTCAGAAAGCTCCATCTGCGTCAGAGAGACTCCTGCCATCACTATGGAGACCCCAGAGAGTCTGCCCTGTCCATGCTGGAGAACATGCCATTATGGATCAGAGAAGGTGATCACAGACACCAAGCCTGTTGGTGTCAGGAACTTAGAACTCTAGCTCTTAGTTCTATGAGGCAATAAATTTCTGCTATTTACAGCCAGTCAGCTGATTTCATCTTATTATTCCAGCCCACATGAACCAGGATAGCACTCAGGTTAGCACTGGAATTTACAGACTTTGTTGGTATGCTGAGTGAAATGGATTCATGAAACCCAAGTCTCAGGCCCAAGGATGCTTCAATGCATACAGACACAGGGCCTGATGAAATCTGAAACTCATTATTAAACGGTGTAGGACGAGCCATTTTATCACAGGTAGTCATTACAGGGTACATGCATATCAAACAACTTTTAAAAGTAGCACCTTCTAAGAAGTTAATTAGAGGTATTTACTTCTTTCTAGTTGGGAAATCATTTGGGAACTGTCCTTAGAGTCCTGCTCACTGGGAGCTGGAAGGCACAGTACACTTGGGAAGAGTGTGTGTAGCCGCTACAGTTAAAGAAACACAGCCGGTAATGCTCACAGAGGCAAAGCTAACAGACATCAGACCCGAATGCAGAGTCAACACAAAGAAACCGGGGTGGTAACATGCAAGCAATCCCGGCACTCAGGCGAGGTAGGAGAATCAGGAGTTCAGAAATCGGCTACTACCTAGGAAGGTGAAAGCTAGCCTGGGCCTATCTGACCCTGCCTAAAAAATCACCAAGAGTTAGTATCCTACCTCACAAAGGACTCCTAAGTGTTGAAGAATGTAAAGGCTCACAGTGAATGGGAGAAATTATAAAATCTGAAGTAAAGAATTTATGAAATAACAAAATTATAGAAAATCAAATACATGAAAACCTGTTGAATCTCACTACTAAAAAAATTACAAGTTAAGGACATGAAGAAAAAATTAAGGTGAGATGTGTTTAAAGACTAGGGAAACAGGCTCCCACTCACCTAGCCCACTCTTCCGGAGACATACCCGACAACACATTTACACCTGCATGCACATTTTCTCCTGGTAGAGACAAATCCTGGAGACATGCCCCCAATGGTGTAAAACCACGTTTTACACACACACACACACACACACACACACACACACACAGAGTTTTTAATTGTAGCACTGTTTATAACTTGGTACATGGCACACTGTCTAAACGCCGGATTTAGGAGGGAACCCAATAGTGTCAGAAGGATGATCACCATGAGCTCAGTGACTTCCAAGACACAAGACAGGATAAAGGCAGGGTGCATCTGTGATGCACTGCTCCTTACGGTGACACCCAGCTATGTACACATGTATTTGCTGATCTGTACAAGATATACAAGGGGATGACAGAATGGGTAGGAAGGGCAGAAACCTTGTTAGAGGAGCAGAGCAGGGCACTGAATCTGGTACACCTATTCATATGGTTCCACCATGGACCCAAAATAATGAATACTTCATTCCAATCAACTAGGACTGGACATTGTGGGAAAGTTCTACATGGAATACAAGGAATAGGGAGTGTGGCCAGTTGTATAAATGAGTAAAATTACCACTGAAGGAAGAAGAAGAAGAGAAGGAGGAAGAGGAGGAGGAGGAAGAAGAAGAGAAGAAGAAGAGGAGGAGGAAGAGGAGGAAGAAGAGGAAGAGGAGGAGGAGGAGGAAGAAGAGGAAGAGGAGGAAGAAGAGAAGAAGAAGAGAAGGAGGAGGAAGAGGAGGAAGAAGAGGAAGAGGAGGAGGAGGAGGAGGAAGAAGAAGAAGAAGAAGAAGAAGAAGAAGAAGAAGAAGAAGAAGAAGAAGAAGAAGAAGTAGTAGTAGTAGTAGTAGTAGTGAAGTGGAAAACATTATCTCCAGACTCAGGAAAGCTAGACAGAACTTCGCATAAACTCGATCCTCAGAGCAGCTGTCAACAAGCTTGCTCTGTGACACAGCAGTACATTCAGTTTTACAGGTCATCCTCTCTGCAAGACCTTGACTTGATCATTGTACTAAAAGCAACCACAGACAAAACAGAAACAGATAGGCAGGCTCTATTCCAGAAAATTGTCTACAAAACCAGGAAGCAGACTGGATTTGGTCCATGGCTATCATTCATTAAAACTTGATCTAGTTAGTAAGATTGCTCCTCTAAGAATATGGGTTGACAAACAAAACAACTGGATACATGAGAAGATGCAGTATGGGCTAGCAGGGACCACAGCTTCACTGTGAGACATCCCAACCAAGATAAGTTAGAACACTGCTGGGCTGGAATAGATCAATATGAAATCTGGATTGTAGAGTACATATGACAAAGACCCATATCAAAACCTCTGTACAAACACACACACACACACACTGGATGGCTGAGTGAGTGAACTGGGTGCACTAGCACATGCAAAGAGGGTCAGATCACTATCTAACAGGCGAAGAAGAAAGAGAAAAAAAAAGAATGTGGCAGGCCAAGTCGGCCGACGGAGCAGTAAAGTTTAAGGAGAAACATGGTATGACCCTTTGGGAAGTCCAAGAGCCTAATGCTGCTGGCTTTGAGATCCACTATCTCCTAGGATCCCCACTTACTCAGGGAGCAAGAATTCACCTCCCCTTCTGCCCTAAATGGACCCTCACGCAGAACAACTCTACCCACAGCTGTGAGAAGACTGATCTTGCCCAATGCCTACTTGCCTCTACTGCTAATTTCTTTCTGGGATAAACAATTTTAAAGATACACCCACAAATATCCTTCCCCAGCTGTCTGGGCATCACTTGACCCAGTCAAGTTAACTGACAAAACTAGCACTCAGGGTGGACAAGGGAAGTCCTAATGTGCCCCTGGTGGCAGTGGCAGGAGGCAAGTGATGAGGAGAAAGGGAAAGACGAGGAGGCCAGCCTGGTCCACAGAGTGAGTTCCAGGACAGGCTCCGAAGCCACACAGAGAAACCTTGTCTCCCCCCACAACCCCCCCGCCAGCCCCCGAAATAAATGAATGGAGGAAAAGTAGACCCATTTCCTTCATGCTGTGCCCAAGTATGTTTCTAAATTGAAGAAAAAAGAAGTGGTCTTCGCATTTCCTATCAAAATATTTTAATAAATCTCAACATTTAAAAAACAACAAAAGCTTTTCATGGTCTGAAAGACTATACAAGAGGTTAACACTTGCTTTTTTTGTATAGAATGCAGATCCAATTCCCAGCACCCACACCAGGCAGCTAACAACTGCCCATAATTTAGTTCTTGGGGATCCAGTGCCCTCTTTATTCCATGTGACCAGGCACTCATGTGGAACACATACATACATATAAAACACTCATGCATAAAAATTAAGACACAGTCTTTCATTTTAAAGTTGTTTTATTTTTTAATACTCAACTAGTTTTATTTTTAAATTGTTTATAAACTTTATTTAAAGTGGTGATGGTGGTGGTGGTGCACACCTTTAATCTTAGCACAGGGATTAAAGACAGAGGCAGGTGGATCTCTGAGTTTGTGGCCAGCCTGGTCTACATATCAAATTCCAGGACAGCCATGGCCACATGGAGAAACTGTGTCTTAAAAAAACAAACAACAATCAAAAAACAAACAAATAACCTCAACTTGCAAATAAATAAGGTCATTTTTTGAACCCCAAAACCAACTTCCTGAATTTCAACACCACCCCTGGTCACTGTAACCCAAACCTAGATGTCCCCTGGAGCACATCACATATGCTTCACACCAATTTCACCATTCTCCTCAATGTCCCTTTTCTGTTCTAGCATCTGTACTGTGCACCTTCCATTTCGTTTTACTGTCTGTAGCAATCCCTGTCTTTTTTTTTGTTCTTAATCATAATCTCCATAGTTTTGAAAATATTTTCCATTTATTTTTGCAGACTGTCCCCTAAATTTTTAACAGGAATTGGCATTCTATAGAGGTTTGCCAGCGATGCCACATCAAATCACAGATTGATGCTTTCTCACAGCTCTGGAGACTGCTGCCCAACACAGAGGTGACTTTGTGGGGGGACTTTCTTTCCCCAGGCTGTCTTCACAGAGGTCCTTCCTGAGGGTATATGTCACCCCCCCACACCCCATCTCTGCCTCTTTCCAATACGACTTAAACTAGACTCAAATATGATCTTCCTGTCTCGGTGCATATAAGCACACAAAATAAATTAGAATGTAATAAAATCAGATATTTTTTAAAAGGTTAACATTAGTGATACTTGTTTTTTAAAGTTTCTAAAAGTAAAACAAATATTATGTTTTGTGGGAAGAAACTGGTTATCACATTTTTAGTACAAGCTCATAGCAGTTCTAATGTATCATTATTATTCAGATATAATGCCTAGTTCTCTTTGGGGGGAGGGAACTGAATTTTGACTCAAGTCTTTATATAACAAAATACATTGTTAACTATTGGCTCTATATTTTTCCGTATTTTAAACAAATACAAACTTGAACACACAGAAATAGGCGAAAGCAATGCCAATGGTTCCACACAATTAACTAATTTTGTGTTTTCATTTTAAGAGATGAGTTTACACAGTTTAACTACTCCCTGGCAGCGGACCATTGAAGGACGCTTCGCAAAGACCATCAGGGCCTATTACTAACATGGGGTAGAGGGGGGGTGGTGGTGCACATTATACTCAACAGTTTGTATACTAGGCAAGTAGGAGATATGTATTAGTCTAGAAATCCAGGGAAGTGACACTTTATTGTTCAGAGCAGGTGGGACAATGGAGATCAGGACACAGTGGTGGGGACCAGAGGGCTCTGGGATGCCTTTAGACAGAACTGAAGGCCCTCCTCGGCTCTGAAGGCAGGGACTGACACATGTCTGACCTGACCTGGTGTGTAGAGTTAGTTCTTGTGTTTGCTCTCAGTCCTAGCATCCTGGGCTGTGTGGAGCTGGTGGGTGGTGATGAAGCAGAGTCGCTGCTGAGGATCTCTCTTCAGTGCCCTCCTCTGGCCTGCGGTGTGGACAGAGAACCTGGAACCTGGATGCTTGCCGTCACCTCCCCTCTCACTGCAGACTTAAGAACCCGAGCCTAGCAAAACCAAGGGCCTTGCACTGGCCCGCTAAGGGGCAAGCAGCAAGCTTAAAAGGGTGTACAAAGAGCAGAAGGAAGGCTTAAGATGGCAGAGTGAGTGCACTGGGCCTTGAGAAGGTAAGTCATGGGCGGGGTGAGGGGAACAATTTTCCAGAATGAGAGATGAAGTTTTCATCTCCTCCAACATGGTAAACAAGACATCCTTTTGACAATTATGCACCCACAGTTGAATAAAATACTTTTTAAAAGCCAGGTGTGCTGGCACACATCTCTAATTCCAACACTCAGAAGGCAGAGGCAGGTAGATCTCTGAGTTTGAGGGCAGGGTGGATTACATAGCAAATTCCAGACCACAAGGGTTACATAGTGAGACCCTCTTCTGACAAACGAGAAACCCTTTAAATACTGCACAACAATCATCATTCTCAAGTTGGCAAAAGGGGTATTTTCATAAATATAAAACCTCTCCAGAGGGGACAGAAGTTCCAGAGCATGATGGATGGCATAGCAAATGGCACAGCACGGGAACAGAAGGCCCTCAAGGAGCTTCTGTGCACTAATGCCAGCTCACCTGCAGGGGAGCTGGGACAAGGGACTCATGCAGGCACGCAGGCCACAGCAGCCTGTGGCATACAGGCTCCTGAAGAACTGGCCATGATGGACGCTGCTGGGAAGAGCAAGCAGCCAGGGCAGAAAGAACAGAGGCAGGGAAATGAAGGGCCTATCCAAATAAAGGGGAAGGAGAATGAAGGGCAGAACCAGACTCAACAATCCGGGGGCACCTTTTCAAGTGCTGCTGTCGACAGAAGAGGGCGCTCTGGAGCTGTGGCTGCAGGAAGCCTCACTGACCCCTCCCCTGGAGAAGGAGATTCAAAAGAACAGAAAGGAACTAACTAGCAGTTCAATCTCATACAAAATCAACTCGATTCAAACACAAACAGAATAGTGACCACAGAAGCAATAACAGCTCAACAGGAAGCATGTTTATGAAACAAACTACCCTGTTATCTCCAGAAAATACAAAGAAAAAAAACAAACAAAAAAGCCCAAACCCCTTAAGAACCCACTTTTGCTAACAGTAGACTATGGAAGAGGCTACTCCAGCGCCCAGACATCATGTGTGAAAACCAAAGAAAAAACAAAACAAAATACTCTAAAGACTGTCACAAAAGCCCAAGAAAGTTAAAACTACACAAATAAGTATGAATGGTGAGTTTGTGTTTTCTGGCTTAAGGTTCTGTCCAGTCCCACAGCTGAGGCTGTAAACCACAGTCTTTCCTGATAGTGCAGGGTTCCCAACGCTCTGCTCCTAATGCTGAGACCCTTTAATACAGATAGTTTCTCATGTTGTGGTGACCCCAACCATCAAGTTATTTGTCCCAATTCCGTGGCTGTAACTTTGCTACCGTTATGAACTGCAATGTAGGGAGGGTCTTAGTCAAGCCCTGTGAAAGGGTCACAGGTTGAACTGCTGTGGTAACAGTTTCACAGATCAGAACACCTGAGTTAGATCTGAGCTAGAAATGCAGAGTATTCTGACATCAAACAAGTTAGAAGCATTTCAAATAATTTTAAAAACATCTTCAAGAAATTGATTTAAAATAAAAAAGCCAAGATAGCAGATAAGTCAATCTCAAAAGAAAACTGAGACCAAAAAAAAAAAATATTTAAAAAGTCTCTTTTAATTATTTAAATTTTGGGGAGACCAGAGGACAGCTTTGGGCATGCACTCACGTTCCTCCACGTGTTTGACAGTTTCTTTCTCACTGGTCTGAAACTTCTCCAAGTGGAGCAGGTTGGCTGGCCTGGGCGCTCCTAGAGACTCTGCTCGCCTAGTCTTCCTATCGATGCTGGAGCAGACAGCTTCAGGGTTTTTCCTTTCCTTTCCTTTAAATCTATCTGTCCTTGGCTGGCCTGGAGCTCAGACAGGGCTGGTCTGTGTCTGCCTCCCAAGAGCTGCTGTTCAAGGCACCACCACACAGCTCACCACCAGGCTTTTTACACCTGACTGTTTACGTGGGTTCAGGAATACACACACAGGTCCTTACACTTCAAGGCAAGTAATTTACCCACTGAGCTAGCTGCCCTTCCAGCCCTGCACACATGTTTATCAAAACTACACCTGCCTAGCAGGCGACACGTTTTCTTTCTCCCACCACCGGAAAAACAGCAAAACTAAAACCAACAAGCAGATACACAAAATACAATAAAATACTGTAAAACAACAATAACAAAAAGTAGAAAGAGATGGGCTGAAAAAATGAGAATTCAAAGACTTTCGCACAATAGGAACCAGCATGCTACTGGGGACTCTCAGAGTGAACAGGAGGGAAAAGCTGGGAAAAGACTAACTTCTGAAAACTTCCACCACAACAGCCCAGGGAACCTCAAATAAACACAAAACGACTCCCAGATAGAACTTAAAAGAATTGCTGAAAGTTAGGTAAAGAACACGCTGAAGGTAACCAGAGAAAATGCATGTTATGGGCAGGAAGCCAATGGCAACATAGGAACACGGGATAATCTCTTCCTAGAAACTACTGGCGTATTCAGACACAAGCACCAGTCAAATGATTAAAGAGGAAAACAAAACAGCCAGCCTTTCAGCAAAGAATTCTAGCATCTAGCAAAACCATCATTTCAAAAAGAAGATCCCTACTATATAAAATACTAAGCACTGCAGTCTAAACGTAAGTCACACAAGATGGCAACTCGATACGCAGGAAGAAATAGATGTTAAAAGATTAGTTAAAGGCAAATTCTACAATGCTTACTGTTAGAGGTACAGAATGCAAGAGGTTGGAACTCATGACCACGGGAGTGGAGAGGAACAGGAGAACACACCACAGAAAAATGATTTCATGCAGGTTTAATATTCATGCTGAGAAGATTAAGATAAACCTACAATACAGACTGTAATCTTGAATCAACTATCCCCTTCCTAAAAAAAAAAAAAAAAAAAAAAAAACAAACAAAAAAAAACAAAGTATAGTTAGAAAACCAAAGTATTGGTGGGATAATTAAAAGTTAATACAAAAAACAAAAATAAAAAACCCCTCTCCCTAATAAAGCAAAATGAGAAATTCAGAGACTTAATTATAATCAGATTAATAATGATTTTAAATGTAAATGGTAGGATGGGAACAGAAAAACTACCAGGCATGCAAGAGACCTTGGTTTGATTGGAAGCACAATGGGGTGGGAGGAAGGGAAAAGAGTAAAACTCTTTTGAATGTAAATACTGAAAAAATGTTAAAAAAAAAAAAAAAATCATCCACCAGGAGCACACACAGCGACCCCAGCACCCACAGGGAGCAGCTCACAACTGTAACTCTAGCTCCTGGGGGATCTGATACTGTTGGCCTCTGCCAGCACTTGAACTCACATTCATTCACCTTACCTCCCCATCACCATCCCCCACACAGCTAAAAATAAAGCAAATGTAAATGGTACAAACTCTGTTCAAAAGAAAGAAATAGACTGAGTTCTTTTTAAAAGGCAAAACACACAAAAACATCCATTTATAATCTATTTTTTTAAAGAGATTCTTTAGCTACAAATATGAAACAAACTAAAAATACCAAGATGGGTGAAGAAACACCAAGGTTACAAAGACTTGTACAAAACGAAGTCAACTGTAAAGGGCTTTCCTCAAGAGAATCCACGGTGGATTTAAGAAGGGTAAGACAGACAATGTACCAATGAGAAAAGTGCACAGCCATCTAGTGCCAGCTTCAGAATACGTGAAACAGAACAAAGAGCAAAGAGAACGCTGGAGAGTCCAGCATCACACAATAATAAAAATGGGCAAAAACCAGGGCTGACACAGGAGTTCTCAATGACAGCATCAACGTCAAGTGGACAGAAATCTAGAAGACAGACACTCAACCAAGAATGAAAGAATCTACAATCTGTCAAAATATATAGAGAAAATACTGAAGGCAAACCATACACAAGTCCATAAAAACAAATACGAATAGACTGTAAGTAAACTTTTGAAAAATGGTTTTCAGCTGCAATGGAATTAAAAGAAAAAAAAAAAAAAAACCCAAAACCTCAAGTATGAAGTTGAAAACTGAAGTCTGAGGAAAGGACAAGTGTGAGATCTGCCTCAGCCCTCGCTACTTGGGAGGCTGAAGGAAACAGGAGGGCTGGGTCCAGGAGTTCAAGACCAGCCCAGGAAATATAACAAGACTGTCTAAACAGATTGATCAAACTTTAACATTAGATAAAGTAAATTCCTTTAAAAAGCACAACTCAGACCAAAGTTGAAAGGCTATATATAGCCTCATATTTCTTAAAGTAGATCTATAATCTAAAAACTAATTCCAAAGAAATTCTCCAGTTTTACAGATGAGTTCTAATAAACATGTACAGAGAACCAAAATCAATGTTAACACAACCAATTTCAGAGAGGAGCAGGGAGAGAAGGCCGCTTTTTACAAGGCCAGTGTTCACTCTGCTATGAATCAAGAAAAGTCATTAGGAACCTAACTATCTCTTCAAGGCACCCTCGGGTCACTTACATTCAGATCACAGGATTGTAGGATCCTAGTTACTTAGAACTACTGCAACAGAAAGACACAACTACCCAGTGCAAGAAATAAAAACTGACAGAAACTCAATGAGAAACAAGTGGAGAGACAGAAGTTGTCTCTAGCTGTAAGACTAACAAAAACTGTAAACCCATAAATTTATATCCAACTAAACGGTCAGTGGCATCGTTCACCGTAGTCAGCTGAGACAAAATAGCAATAATTCGCTACCCATAATCCTCTCATCCTCTCTAAAATAATTAGACCCTAAGTATAAACTCACATGTGCACACAAACCTTCTATCTTGAATGTTCAAAATCTCACTACTTACAATGAACAACTCAAATCTCCAAAACAGATAAGCTGATAAACAAAATGTAGGGGACACACACACACGTATTAATAAAGAATGCAGCAATGAAGCATTTTCACAGCATGATTGGACCTCGGCAACATTACACGAAGTAAAAAAAAAAGCTGGAGATGAAGTGCTATGCATTACATGGTTCTATTTATGTGGAATACCAATAAGAGACAAATCCATAGCGATAAAACAGACTAATGGATGAAGTGCAGGGTTCATTCAGAGCAGTGACAATGTCCTGGATATAAAACTATGTGACATATGACAAAAATTAGTCAACTGTACAATTTAATAGGAATAATTCTGTTATTTAAATTGCATGTCAGGAAAAATACAGTTCAAGAAAAATTAGATACAAGAAAGAAAGGAGGTAAAAAAAAACCACAATAAACACGCAAAGGTAAGGTTGGAAAAATTAATCTACTTCAGCAAAAAGTAATGTACCAAATCACATGTATCTTTAAAAATAGCACAGGTGTAGCACTGAGCTTAGTGATAACACACTCAGGACCTGGAATGGAAGCAACAGGACTGGATCAAGGTAATCCTTAGCTCCAGAGCTAGTCTGAGACAACCCTGTCTCAAAACACCAAAAGCTACATAAAGGTTTATCAGGGCTCGTCGCCTCATCAGAGAGAAGCTAGAGATGGAGAGCAATGAACAAGTTTCCTTGCCATCCTTTCTGGGAAGATAACACAGATCAAACTTACTTTGTTTACACACTTAATTTGAAAAGAATACAAAATTCTGGATGAATATAAAAGACATGCATGCAAATGGTGAAGGATGCTGACATCCTGATCATCCTGAATAAGCCAGCAAGAGAGCAGAATGTAAAGAGACCCAGGGCAACTAACCACAGGGCCAGACACTCCAAATCAAGTCTGCATCAAAATACCTTAAAAAGAAAGCTGGGGGCTAAAGAGATGGCTCAGAAATTAAGAGCACTGACTGCTCTTCCAGAGGACCAGGGATCAATTCCCAGCACCCACATGGCAGCTCACAACTGTCTGTAGTTCCAGTTCCCAGTTCCAGGCAAACACCAAGGCAAATAAATAAAGCTGAGTGGGTAGTGTCATTCAGTACTAACAAGTACTAATGTAGGATACTCACCTTCTATGCACAGGACCCTGACTGAGTGTTCCCAGTACTCAAAGAAAAAGCATCCAAGGGGCTGGAGAGATGGCTCAGCTGTTAAGAGCACTGACTGTTCTTCCGGAGGACCTGAGTTCAATTCCCAGCATCCACATGGCAGCTAATAACTGTCTGTAATTCCAAGATCTGACACCCTTACATGCAGGCAAAACAGCAATTCAAATAAAATATTAAAAAAAAAAAAAGAAAAAGTATTCCAAAAAAGTAGTAACAAGAAACACCAAGAACCATTTAAATAATGACAATAAGTATTAAATTCAGAAATGATAACTGCATTCATAAGAAATATCATAGTTCATTTTCAATTGGAAGTGCAGAGCTCAGCAAAAATCGAAGAAAAACAGGAGGCCCTGGGCCCCTCTTCCCTGACAGACAGTAGCTTGTCTTGGGAATTCTGAGAGCAGCCTGTGCCTACCGTTTACAACAAGCAATGTCATCCCAGGGACAAGGCTTTGCATAATGACCCATAGGATGGAGGGCTTGGAGAGGGGAGTATGCTAGAAGAGGACAAAGTTTGTAACTCTCTAGAGCACCAGCACCAGCCAGTGGGAAGAGAGTGTGGACATTTCTCACACTTGAGAGCTTTACCTCCAGTTCCACGGTATCTGATGCCCTCTTCTGGGTCCTGCAGCCATGCACACAAAAAATAAATCTCGGGGGGAAAGTACTGTCTAGCACCTGTAGACCAGTGTTCTTTCCTGCAGAATCGAATACTAGAATTGTTTTGCCTTCCTCAGTTCTTGAATTTGTTGATACAAAGTGAGGGTTGCTTGTTACATTCAAGGTTTTGGTTTGTTGGAATTATGTCTGTATGTTGTGTGTGGTCCTAAGCAAACCACAGGTTCACCTTCCTTGCCTTCCCACCTCTTTGAGATGTGGCCTCACTATGTTGCTCAGGCCCTTGAATTTCAGGGCTCAACAGATCCTCCTGCCTGAGCCTCCAAGGTTACTAGGATTGAAAAGGTGTGCATCCTTGTCTAAAGATACTTTAAAAAAATACAAAAGAAAAAATATGAGCAGCAAATGTTCTCAAAGCTAACTGGCACAGCCACATATACAATGTGTATCTTCAAGGAAGAAAACACAATAAGCAAATTTGATTAGATCTAAAGCATGGGCTCAATATGCTCTCACACACACACTCTCCTCTCCCTCCCTCCCCCCCCCATGTCTCTCTCTCTCTCTCTCTCTCTCTCTTTCTCACAAATACAAAATCTTGAGAAATTAGTTCACCTGTGTCAGCTCATTAAAAAAAACTGGGCAAGAGAAAATGAAAGACTCAATCAATAGTAATCAAAGGATTAGCTTGACATGTTATTCTTGTTCCTATGACAAAACCTCGATCAAAGCTGCACAAGCTGCTCTTTCCTTGGTCCAGTTTGAAGGGATACAGCCCACTCTAGAGGGGAAAACAGAGGCAGAAGTGTCCAGGCAGCTGGTGACTGAGTCCAGTCACTGCCAGTCAAGAAGTGCATAGAGACAAACAGATGCCAGCACTCAACTGGCTTTGCCTTTTTAGTCATCTGGGGACTCAGCACATGGAAGGGTGCTATCCAGTTAAGGTGGCTCCTACCTCAATTAACCTAATCCAAAAACTCCCTCAGACACACTCAGATCATTAAGTGGGGGATTCTAGATACTGGCCAACTCAAAATCCGTATCAACTATTACTAAAAACCTATGTCTATATAATAACTAAACCCTGACCAAAACAAATGCAAACTCTATTGCCCAAATAAATGCTTTACAAGAACACAAAAAACATCCATGAATAACTTTTGGAAAAAAAAAAACAAAAAAACCTAGCAATGCAAGAATGTCTTCACTCAGAAAATACATGATACACTGTATTTAGAAAACTAAAACACATGGGGTCTAAAAGGATCATCTCCAATTAATGCAGAAAATATCCAATATAATTCAATAACCATGATTAAAAGAGAATCTAGATTTCTAGCTTCCTCTAGTATTTGACAGAAGCAGTCCCTTTTAGGATCAGAAGCAAAGCAAAATGCTTGTTACAACTCATATTCAATGCTGCCAATACAAAAGAGGTAAGCATTCATAAATTCATAAACAAAAAATATGTCTCAACTTTAAAACAATCTACATATTAAAAAGAACCTGCAGATTTCAAAGAGACATGGTAATGTGAAAAGCTCACCAGACAAGATGCAAACACCCTTCACATGGCAGTAACAGCCAAGTGTTCTTCCACTTCCAAGAGCCACAAACACAGTTTCTAGAAATCAGGCTGTAAGAGTCCAGCCTGTGACCACAGAGAGCTCAAAGGGGAGAGGCAGCTTGAGTATCTATCAGCTCTCCTACTTCTCGGCCTCTTCCTCATTTCTGGTCATGGTCCCTTGAGCTCTGTCCAGTGAGCATGAACACAACACCCCAAGGTATTCTGGTATTCTTCTCTCCTCCAAGGAGAGTGTGGGGGGGTCTCTTCTCCATTTGATCTTAGCAGTGTGTGGTCGACCATGTGCAAAGCTTTAACCAGGTCCTTACACAGGTAACTCCAAGTCACCACCTTAGTCTCTATCCTGTAAGGCTCATTATTGCTCAACACAACCCTCTGGGCACAGGTTTCCCAACTTGCCACACCAAATCCTGCTCCTCAAATCCTCTACTCTCATCAGCCTTCACTGGGAACAAGACCAAAGTTGTCTCCTCCCTAAGCAGTGGCCCTAACTCAATAAGTGACAAGTACACCCTACTCACCAAACCTAAACACCCGACTTACTTATGTAGTGCTATTTTGTGTCTCTAATAAAGTTTTCCTGGAGATCAGAGGACAGAGTCAGTCACAGATTTAGCTCTGAAGGTCAGGAGTGGTGACACACACCTTTAATCCCAGCACTAGGAAGTTTGCACCAGGAAGTGGTACTGCTGGGCAGAGAAAGGTCTATAGGTGGGAGGAGACAAGAGTCTGTCCGACCCTTCCCTTTGCCCTGAGGAGTTGTCAGTATTGTGCCCGACCAAACTCCATCCCTCCTGTTCTCCTTGCAGCTGACAGAACCTCATAAAAGTTAATGTCAGGACATCATTCTTCACGGCTTCCCATGTTATGCCACTAAAATTCAAGGTTCTCAGCACAGGATCTTTACTCCTACCCCACCTGTAGTCCTCTGTCCACCTCAAGACACACTGGCCCATGATGACCTCACAGATCCACTGTGTCTGCCTCACACATGGTATGATTAAAGGTATTAAAGGGAGGTGCTACCATATATTCCTGCTAGAAAGAACTCCTTTAACAAAATTAAGGAAAAAAATAATGCCCACATTTTTTAATCCTTGCACACAAGAGGCAGAGGCAAGCTAATCTTTGTGAGTTCAAGGCCAGCAAGTTTCAGGCTAGCCTGCTAAAAGGCGATGGTAGCACACTGAATCCCAGCACCAGGAGGCAAGCCTGGCCCACATACCTCTTAATTCCCAAGCTAGCCAAGGCTGCTTTAAGATGTAACCCATTTCACAGACCCACTCTTCCACCTGCATTTATGCAAAGAAATGTGGACTAATGGTCCTCCACAGTGTGTAGTGCTTAGTTAGTGCTCAGTCCTGGGAGAGTGGACAAGAGGGTTCTCGTCCATCAATTCATTCTTCAGCAAGCACACATGGAGCCTCCACCATAAACCACAATTAAGGGGGTGAGATTCTGCATGTCAGGTGAGTGTCTGCTGGATTACACAGTGATTGAAGATGGACTAATCATATTTCGGAGAGGCTATGAACAAGAAACACCTTCTCAGAACTTTCCACTCCACATCGACCTTCAGACAGTCTTTTGAATGCTCTCCAAAGTGCCCAATCTTCCCTCCATAAATGAGAAATGGATTTTGGAATAAGTTAACAGCAACTAATTAACTGTCACAAGTGAGGCTGATGACTATAAATTCAAAGTGGTTTTTCCCACAACAGTGAAAAGGAAAGCCATCACCAGACCTCAGATGCGCTCCTCTGCATCTCCATGACTGCCCAAGCTCCTTTTATTTCCACACACTAACTATATGACCTACAGAACCATTCGACAATGAACAATCTCTGATCTTCTTTTATTTATTTTTTTAAAAAAGAAAAGATTTCATTTTGCAAAGAACTTGGGTTCAGTTCCTGTCACTCATTTCAGGAGATTCACAAACATCTGTTCTAATGGTCTGAAAATTGTTAGCAGCTACACTCATGTGCACACACAAGCAAAAAGACACACACACTGAAAGCAACAACAGAAACTTTTAAAAATTAAAATATTTTCATTTTATTTTAATAAATAAAATAAAGCATGGAGACCAGAAGAGGGCACTGGACCTCTGGAAGCTAGAGCTGGAGGCAATTGTGAGCTACCCACATGGATGCTGGGAACTGAACTTGGATTCTCTAAAGAACAGCAAAGTGCTCTTCCTGGCTGAGCCATTGCTCCAGCCCATAAATGAATATGTGATGTTTGACCAGACATCTGTAAGTTTCCAAAAACTTTGTTGCTCTAATTCTTAGAACAAAACAAAACAAAACCTCATAAAGGCAAAACAAAAACCAACAACCCCTCAAAAACAAACACACAAACCCAAAGCACCTCATGGTGGCCTGGAGAAATGGCTCAGTGGTTAAAGCATCACACAACAGCAAGTGTGAGGACCAGATGAACCAAGACATCCACCAGGAATCCCAACCCTCAGAAGCCAGAGACAGGCAATCAATCCACAGAGTGAGTTGGCAAGCTAGTCTAGACATATTACCAAGCTCTGGTTCAGCTGAGACCATGCCTCAATGAGTAACGTGGAACACAACTGAGGAAGACTTCTGTCCTCAGCTGCAAGCCCCACCCACCCAAGCTATATAAAAGTATCAAATGTCATCATGCATGTCAAACCACAGCTTACACTCATTATCTTTGTAGACACCTTTATTTTATTTTTGAAAAACTTGGTGATTCCTCTCAGACAAAATTTTCAATTAACTTGCCTGAACAAATTCAATCTGATTTTTTTCTGTACTCAATGATGCTTTAGGCATCTCTCTAGACATCTTAAGTGTAAGTCAGTCAAAAACTGTTCTCCAAGATGACTCATTGGGTTCATTTTCCTTGCAGATTGCCTTCCATCTTATATAAAGTTTATTAATTTTCTACCCCATCATTAGTCACTCCTTTTTGTCCACACAGAAGATGTCCATGATAGAATGCACAGGAAACCTACTACCTGCCTGTGAAATAATTGGGAATTAGTGAAGCCTTATTTAGCTTCCACAGCACTGTTAGAAAAAGTCTCCCCTTGGGGCTGGAGAGATGGCTCAGCGGTTAAGAGCACCGTCTGCTCTTCCAGAGGACCCGGGTTCGATTCCCAGCACCCCATGGCAGCTAACAACTGTCTGTAGTTCCAGTTCCAGGCAAACACCAAAGAAAATAAATAAAGTTTAAAAAAAAAAAAAAAAGAAAGAAAAGAAAAAGTCTCCCCTTGTTCAGGTCTGTTGTACATTTTACTTAGAGACACCCAGAGATGCTCACAATTAAGAAAAAGTAAGATGGGAACCATGATTCAGATTCTCAGGCTCAAAAGGTAAAGGACCTTGCTGCCAAGCCTGACAACCTGAGTTCAATTCAAATGGCCCTCTTGACAGGAGAGAACTAAGCAACTCTCATATTCTAATCTCCGTAAGTACAACAGGCCTGAGTGCTCTGCCCATGCCCCCACAAACTGTTAGGGGACAGAGTGACAGCTCCAAAGTTAAGATTCCTCGCTCTTCTTCTAGAGAGCCTGAGATGGGTTTGTAGTACCCATGCTTGGTGGTTGCTCACAACCACTTACAACTCTAGCTCCAAGGAATCCAGTGGCCTTTTCTGGCACACATGGGCACCTGTGTAGACAGAAAGACAGACACGTGTGCACAAGCACACACAAAAGTAGAATAAATCTTTTCTTCTAAATGACCACCTTTTATAAAGGAATGATCATCTGTCAATTCACACTGTCAACAGTCTAGAAATCCTTGAGTCTCTAATGTGCATTCCTAAAACAACAACCTATTTTATGCCACTGAAGTATGAGAATGCATTTTAGAGGACAATGGCATCTCAGACACAACAAAATAAGCTCAACTGTAAGGGACATTCGGATGCTACACCTTAGCACTCAGCAGACACTGATGTATGAAGCAATGATTTTAAGCTGACATTAGCAATTTAGCTAAAAGATTTTTAAGTTATTAGTTTTCACATTAGAAGATTTCATTCATTATGATGGCCAAGGGGTGGTGGCACACACCTTTAGTCCCAACATTTGGAGGCAGAGGCAGGCAGATCTCTATGAAATCCAGGACTACACAGAGAAGCCCTTCCTCAAAACAAAACAAAAAGCTTTCATTATGGCAGAGGTAGGCAGATTTCTTTGAGTTCAAGGACAGCCAGGACTACATAACAAGACCCAAATATTTCATTAGAAGCTGTGAACCTGGAGTTTGAAAAACCAAGAGAATAGATCATTAAAAACAGTAGTACAAGGCCAATCTGAACAACAGATTGAAAACACATGGTCCCTTTAAAAATAAAAAATCGGGGGCTGGAGAGATGGCTCAGCGGTTAAGAGCACCGTCTGCTCTTCCAGAGGACCCGGGTTCGATTCCCAGCACCCACATGGCAGCTAACAACTGTCTGTAGTTCCAGTTCCAGGCAAAACACCAAGGCAAATAAATAAATAAATAAAGTTAAAAAAAATAAAAAATCATTATTCATTTCAAAAACTCAGTTCGGTAAGCCTTTCAAACATTACACTAACAAACCTAAGATGCTCACCAAAAGAGTAGTGAACAGCTTCTTGTTATTATAGATCCAGAATAGACAGCTAGGAGAAAAATCAACCTTCCATGCATTTGCTAGTCTTCAAGACACTATGGATGTCCACAGGCAATAAATACCTGAGTGGGGCTATGGATATAATCTGGTGAAGCAACAGCCTGGGCTGGATCCCCAGTACAACACAACCTGGGCTGGATCCCCAGTACACCAACCACAGCCTGGGCTGGATCCCCAGTACACCACAGCCTGGTGTGCCACAATCCTGTACTCCCAGCAACCGGGAGAAGCATGAGAAGCAAAAGTTCAAGGTCCTCGTAGAAACTTTCAAACCAGACAAATCCCAGGCTGGAGAAGGTGAAGGGGCACAAAGCCCTGCCTAACCTAGAAGCTATCTGCATCTGAGAGGTAGTGGGGGAGAGAAAATCAGTTTTCTTCAAAGAGTGACATCCTCACTCCAAGGGCAGTCTCAATAGGCATGACAGTTGGCCAACATGAAATGGACTCTAGGTAGGTTTTGTTGGTGGTGGTGGTGGTGTGTGTGTGTGTGTGGTAAGTTTTTGAAAAAAAAAAAAGACCATGAGTTGTGGAGGTAAGAGGAATCTGGGAGAAGCTGAAGGAGGAGGAAGAATATGACCAAAATATATTGTTATGAAAATGTTTTAGAATTAAAAACAAAGAAGTGCAAGGTCCTCCTTGGCTACCGAGCATGTTCTAGGCAGCCAGGAACATGTGGGGTCCCACCTCAACCAAAACCCAACTATCTGTGTTCTATGATGGTGTGCTGTGGGAGGAAACTCATTTTCCACTGAGGACAAAGAACCCATAGTTTAGTGGGAACACACTTAGTTTAGTTTCAAAGTTAGCTGCTCTAGATCACTGGTTCTCAAACCCGTGGGTCGAAACCCCTTTGGGAGAGGTCAACCAACACTTTCTCAGGTGCCTCATATCAGAGCTCCTGCATGTCATATATTTACATTACAATTCATAACAGTAGCAAAGTTACAATTATGAAGAAGCAGTGAAATAACTTTATGGCTGGAGGTCACCACAATATGAGGAACTATATTAAAGGGTTACAGCATTAGGAAGGTTGAGAACCGCTGTTTTAGGTAGATTAAAGGATTGCATTGTTCACCTGATGGGTGTTCATAAAAACAGCAAATAGCTTTTCTGAATGCTGAGTACGAAGGGGGACAGACTAAAGAAGGGGTGTAGGTGAGACAAAAAGGGAGGTGGAATAACTAATTTTTCTACCGTTATGAATCTCAATGTAATAATCTGACATGCAAGATATCTGATATGCGATCCCCTTCAAGGGGTCACAACCCACAGGTTGAAAACCAATGATCCAGATGAAGCTGTATCACTGGGCTCTCTGGAACAAAGGATAATGCAAAAAAAAAAAAAAAAAAAAAAAATCAGAGACTGACAGAGTGGAAGCTCTGGAAAGCAGGACAGACAAACATCACAGAAGGGACAGTTCCTGAGAGCCACTGAAGAGGTACAAGGCTAGACCCTGATTCCTGAAAAGCAGAGCTGGTAACTGGCAATGCAGGGAAGGAAGCCAGCAAGCACAGGTAACACTGGCCACACCTCCCCACGTCCGAGTGGAGAATGTCAGTCACAATGGCTAGAAAGGAAGAGGATTTCCATCCTTCCTTCATCCCGAGCAAGAGCCGAGGAACGATGGGGCAGGCAGGTCCAATCTTCTTCTAATGTTATTACAGGGAACACTCAAGGATTAGCTGGCCCAGCTTACGACAACAATATCCTTGTTTGCCCTAATGTTTCCTTAAAAGCAGGTACTTTTCTCACAGGTACCCTGTCTCACTACTGCAGCAGCTCTCCATAGTTCAGCCACATCCCTTCCCTGCTGCAGAACAAGAACCCAGAGATGAAGCTCCCAAGGTTTCAGCTTCCTCTTTATACAAGTGAGACTGAAAAACTTGAATCTCAGAACTCCGCCCTCTTCCCCCCTTGGCATCGTTCCTAGGGCAATGGGGAAAGCGTGCCTACTATGTGGCCCTACCCTACAGCTACCCAGCTCTGAAGGCTTCTCATCTTAAACCTTGATTTCCTCCCACCAACATGAGCACATACATCTCAACAAGGTCTCATTCTTGGGGCCAGCAAAATGGCCTACTCGGTAAAGGTGCTTGCTATACACGCCTGGCGGACCTACGCTTGAAGCCTAGAACCAAGTCAAAGTGGGATCAATGAGTCAATTCTATTGCTGAAGGAGACAACAGACTAGGGGAGAGCAGACGACACCAAGTAGGTCCTCTGATACCATGGTATATGCAACAAAGGACACACATCACATACACATACAATTTAAAAGAAAAAAATGCATTCCATGGCGCTTTAAAAATTTATTCTGCATAACCACTACAAACTGAAGCTATTTGGGAAGGAATGTCTCCTGAAGAATTGATAGATATGTATTCATTCATTTAATCAAGTCATGCTCAAAAGGTATTTATGAGAAGAACTTAGTGACATGATAATTCTGAAAATCTTACTCAGGTAGACATGTGACAAGCTGTAGACTATCTATGATCTCAGTTACCCATAGTCAACTATACTCTGAAAATATCAGACAGAAAATCTCAAAAACAAACCATAGATTGTTTTAACTGGTATCACAACTAGGTATAGTGGTATACACCCACAATGCCAGTACTTGGAAGGTGCAGACAGAGACTGGCAGTTCAATCACACAGAAAGTTTGAGGTTGAGATGGGCTACATGTGACCCTGCCTCAAAACAGCAAATAAAAGTCAACTGGGTGCACTGTTAGCAGCATGATGAAATCCCATAGAAGCCTGCATGTGTGCACCAGGCCCTGTGCAGTGTATCCAGACTGTATACACTACCTACCTATCTGTTAGCCATCTGGACTACAAAACTACCAGTTACCACCATGCTCACAGTTAATAACTCCTGTTTTACTTAATGGCCCCAGAGGTTAAGAATTAAAACTTACCAAACAAGATCTAAAGTACTTCAAATGAAGCAGTACAACTATACACACACACACACACACACACACACACCAAGATCATGTGCATCTCTGCTAGTCAGAGGAGCATACATACCAGACAGTTGGAAGTCTTAAGTCAATTTGAGCTCAGAGTTGCTTACACTCTACTTCAGATGTCTGAAGTATAAGATAAGAAAAACAATCTCCTAGAGCACACAGATAAAAACTTACCTAAATAAAATAGGCAGTCAGGCCCTGTGCCCTAGTGCAGAGCCCCACAAGCACAGAGGCCCCACAAGCACAGAGTTAGAGTCAAAAGTCAGAGCAGAAAGCCTGGTGGGGAATGACGGCAAGTCTGACACTGGACATGGGAACAACAAAACTGGGGAGGAGGAGCCTGCCAATGCCCACCTGAGATGGACAGAAATGTTTCAGGGCTGCGGCCTGAAAATGTCTGAGGCCTGTGGAGAGAAAGCACGCCATGGTGGTGAAAGAACAGCTAGCATTCACTTCATGGTGGCTATAAAGCAGAGAAGGGGGAGGGGGCTGAATCCCAATAATTCCTTCAAAGACACCCCCAGTGATCGGGTTCCCCTCCCCCATTCTAAAGGGCCTTTCCAATAGTGCCAAAGGTTCATAATCTATCAAGCCTTTAACAGTAGGCCCCTGGAGGACCCCCCTCACCCAAACTCCAATACTCCAAAAGACAGCCCAACACCAACCATCACAGGAGGCTGAGTTGAGACAACACTACCTCTTCTGATTGGCCAACAGGAAGGTGACCTGGCAGAAAGCAGTACCTTCAAACTTCACTGGGGCTGGAGAGATGGCTCAGCGGTTAAGAGCACTGTCTGCTCTTCCAGAGAACCCGGGTTCGATTCCCAGCACCCACATGGCAGCTAACAACTGTCTGTAGTTCCAGTTCCAGGCAAACACCAAGGCAAATAAATAAAGTTTAAAAAAAAAAAAAAAAAAAAAAGACCATTTACTGCTACAAATATGACTTACAAATCACCAACTAAGTTTATACTTCTTTCATTTAGGATTGTTCTAGAAGATAACATACAAGTCTCTCCTTACACAAGCTTGGACACATACACACATCAAGAGATCATGGGCTTCACAAAGCTGCTATCATGGCTCATCTTTCTGGAACATTTTAAAGTGTTTCACAGCCCTCCCTTGGTCTACAGAGCACACAGCAATAATCTCTTCAGACTTCTGGGGTAACCTAAGATGTAAACAGGTCAGGCCAGCTGAAGCCACTCAACCCCCCACTCCATCTCAATTTCCTAGGAGAATGTTTGCTCATTTTGCTGCTATTAGAACAACCTCATAGCTGAAAACTGTATAGCACATACCATAAAAACATGACCTTTGCTTTACTACTTACATGCCAAAGATGGTTTTAAGAAGTCCTTCTAGACAGTTCTTACCAACACACACCTTGGTATAAACACACCTCACACCTTATGCTCTCTCCAGGGCTCATGACCTCAAAAACTATTTTCCCAAGACCAAGAAGGTTTTGCCTTTTAGTTCATCTCATGAGCGATCCGTACCTGCCTTAGCAGATCTGTGTTCCTCCCTGGATGCACCTGTACATCATGCTACGGAAGCCTGTGAGCTCTAAGTACACCATGTCTAGTACCAATGGAAGGAAGCAGTACCCATGGCGTCCCAGAGCTGACCTATGTACATATGTCACTACCTTTACAAAGAATGGGGAGCCACCTACTTCTCCCAGGTGCTAAATAGCTGAACTCTTGAGACTAGTTACAAGGTAAATTAGGAAATGCCTCTGTGTGCACCTACTTGATGCCCTGAAATTCTGACCACAGATTACTGACAAAAAGAAAGGTACACTTTAAAGAATAGCCATAGCATGCAATCAGCAGTGCTGGGTTTCACCAAACAAACGGAGGGAAAGCTCCACAGTCTAGAAAGTGCAAGCAGGACTATCACAGATGGAAGACATGAGCAAACTACAGCACTTGGTAGACACCGGGGCCAGTCAGCTATTTGACACCATGTTAGAAGAAAGGCTCCCTCCAAACATCACTTTCACACATGAAAACATAAAGTCCATTTTAAAGATTTTTCAATTTTATGTGTGACTGAGTGCATGAATGTACACTACGTATGTGCAGGTACCCACAAAGGCCAGAAGAGGGCATTGGATTACCTGGAACTGGAGTCACAGGCAGTTGTGAGCCCCCTGATGTGGGTGCTGGCAACTGAACCCGGTCCCTCTACAAAAGCAGGAAGTACCCTTTACTGTTGAGCACTCCAGCACCACACTTCATTTTAATAGCAACAGTGCAATATATCTTCTCAGAGAAATCTTTCCTTCCCTCAAATAATTGTACAAAACTGAGGTTACAGTTTACCTCCAAAATGCCTGGTGAGATTTGTCCCAAACCATACACCTCATGCCCCATTATCACATATAAGCTACAATTTCAAACTTCAATCATGGTAATACCAGCAATCATTGATTTCCTATCACATTCATGTCCCAGATATCATGCTACAGCGTCTAAAATCACATACGTATCCAACCATTCCAAAAGAAAATGCACAAAACACACCTAGGACAAAACAGTGTGCATGAAGATGAAAAGTAGGAACTACAGTGTGAAGCAGAATAGTCTCACACTCAGAAGGGAGGGGCGCTGATGAGGGGTGGTGGCTTTGTTCTGTTCCAAGATCCATGGAATAAAGACCTCACCTATGCCAGGCAGGCTGGAGGAAGGTGAATGCTGGGTTGTCAAGCTAAAAGCAGGCTAGCCTTGGCTGGAACTAACCCAGGTCCATAGCAGTCCCTATAAAATCCAGATTACATTTTATTTCTACTTTCAGTATCATCAGGTAAATACAGTGTTGGCTCTAACTCTCCACCCCATCATAGTAACTACAAGTTCCAAAAGAGGAGGGGGGAGGCCTTCTTCAGAGCAGGAGCATCAATGAGTCCTGAAGACACCTCTCCCAAACACACACCACAAACAACCAGATCTTTAATAAGATGTAATTCTTCAGGCTTTATTGGGCTTTCAGGAAGCAAGGAAAATCTCAGACACAACTCCAATTCCAATTCTGGAGAATGAGTAAATCATAAAAATAGACCATCAGCTAATACCCAAACTGACAGGAATCAGCAAGAAGACACTTCTGAGCAACCAAGTCTGCAGCGGAGGTTAGCTCTGGGGGAGTCCCTCGTTAGCCGTTAGGGCACTGTTACTTGGCTGGAGTTCTGGATGAACAAAAACAGGGAAGTCAACTGGGCACCAGTATTCATCCTTCTACAGTCTTGTTTGTAGACACACTGTGACAGCCGCCTCGCCTCACTCTGGGTGACTCCTGCTCACCTCCACCACCCCACCTCGATAAACCAAATCCTGTGCTACATAGACTGTGAGCCAAAGGAAGGCCTTCCTTCCATAAGTTACCTCTGCTCAGCATTTGTCACAGCAAGAAGTAAATAACTACCGCAACACCAAAGATAAAAAGCAAGGGGAGTGTGAGGGGGACACACTGACATCAGTCACTCAAAACATTTAGAAGCAGAAACACTGTCAAAATAATAAATGGGAGAATTAAATAAATAGTTCATGGCTTCTTAAAACTTTTCCATTCACAACCCTTCCATCTAAGAAATTCTTACCTCCAGGTATAAAAAAAAAAATGAGTGTAAAACTCAGACATTTATTGACATAACTCTTAATTTAAAACCATTATTTGGTATTATTCATATAATTTAACCATTTAAGAAGAGAGCAAATTTAGCACCTTTTTACATAAAGAACAACTTGGCTGAATATCTGAGACTGCAGGACAGAGCATCCTGGATGTCTGTCAGTTAACCAATCACTGTGGCTGTTTCACTGTCAATGCTGGGCATGCCGCTTCACCTAAATGGGACAGTATAAGGTGATAGAGGAATATCTGAAGCCATTTCATAAAGTGCTGGAAGTTCTGTCCTAGTCTCAAGCAAAACTTAGTATTTTGTGAAACTCAACCAACAACTTAAATAATAATTTTAAAATCAAATATTCTGGGGCTGGAGAGATGGCTCAGTGGTTTAGAAGCACTGACTGTTCTTCCAGAGGTCCTGAATTCAATTCCCAGCAACCACATGGTGGCTCACAACTATCTGTAATGAGATCTGGTGCCCTCTTCCATCCTGCAGGAATGCACATAGGCAAAAACACTGTACATGTAATAAATAAATAAATATTTAAAAAACAAAGATTTCAAATACAACATATTAAAAAAATCAAATATTCTAACATAACCCAAAGGCAAACTAATTTGATACTTACATGCTAAAGAATAAGAACAGGCAACTATTAAGACTTTCTTTTCTACAATTAAACCACTGTGTTTCTTGCTTCTAAAAGAGCAGAAAACTTGTATATATGATACAAACATTGCAGTGCTACTGTCACTACAATCCATGATATACAGGTCTCGAATCCGAGCCACTATTTCAGACAGCACTCACTGCAAAGCGCAACTGTTGTATATTAAGAACAGGCCGTAGCTACAGTGAAGTCACCCAGAGCAACACAGGTGTGTACCGCCAGCAACACGTAGAGTTCATTATGCACTTGCTTTTGATTTCTGCACATTTTTTTTTTTTTTTAGCTTTACTGTTGCCAAATTTTTCACAGCATTCCACATTCAGTTAAGTGACCCTCTGAACTGGAATTACCAAATTAAACTCAGTTCAGATGCTAGAGTCAAGGAAATATAAGGTTTTTCAAAATCCGAAAACAAACAGAGCAACAACTATTTCATATATGAATAGAAAAGTTCAAAACAAAAATCAAAGAGCTGGAAATGAGAGGCTAAGCACTAAGGACACACTAAGACGATGACGCAATGGGCAGCTATGGAATCATCCCAAGAGAATAGAAGAAGTGTGCTAGCGCACACCAGCACTGAGGAGGCTGAGGGCAAAGGATGCTAGTCTGAAGAGAGGCAGAGCTACCCAGCAAGATTCAACAAAGAAAGAGGAAGAATGGATACAGATAAAGAACTAACAATATTTGCAGACAGAATGATCTGATAAGACAAACTCACAAAAGCAGTGTAACATATACCAAGCTTATTGTAATATAAGTGTCATAGAACACACAAGGTAGTAGAATCCCAAAACAGCAAAGTCAAAGAAATGATCTCCAAGGCAACCAGAAAGAGGCTGGTTTCCTTTAATGGAACTAAATCCAGACACAAACAAGCTTCTCAAGAATGCTGAGAAGTAGATGATGAAATCACATCTTAGAAATGATGAAAGAAGACAACCAATTTAAAAATAAAAGAGAAAAAGAACCAACGAACTAGTTTTCTTTTAAAACTCACTGTCCCCTCCAGGGCTCAGGAACCATAACATGGCTAAAGAGAGGGTGAAAAATTTTAAGAGACGGAGGAGCAGAGTGAAACAGCATCCTCTGGTCATGATAGGACAGATGTACTGAATTCTCAACAGCTGTTTTTGCCTGAACAAGACCTGTATAAGAACATGCCAACTCACCTTCTAACATGGAAGGTCTAGAGGTTCGCAAGGCCCCACCCACAGCTGAAGAGTTATGGACAGTTGATGACTTCTGCAGCTGAGAGTCAGTTTTCTTTAAGGGTGTGGCCCCTGGTAGGTCAACTATGCTCCCATGGGTGGTCCTACACATGACTCAATTCAGTAGGTTATTTAAAATAAAATAGAGGAATGGGTAAGAAATAAGGGAGTGAATCTAGAAAGAGATGGGAGAGGAAGGTGGTGAATGTGTTCAAAATATATTGCATTAAATTCTTAAAGAATAAAATACTATACTGAAATGTACATGTTGTTATTAGCTGAGAATAACCTGCTATAATTATGGCATGTTTTTTTGTAAACCTAATTGTAACCACAAAGCAAAACATACAAAATTAGCACTAGGAAGACAATATAGGTCCTAGTTTGCTCTGACAAACACCATTACCAAAAGTAACTTAAAGGGCCCAGAGGCCCCGGGACAGAAACTGTCCTGATAGTAGTCTCCTAGAGGACTGGCTTTGATGATACAAGAAGAATCATGCAAGCTTCAACGGCAGAACTAATAGTCCCACCCTGGGACATCTACGAGACACAACAATCAGCATAACACAACAACCCTATCTGGGCAGTAGTGGCATGTGTTCCTTGGCAGCAACCAACAGTTCTCTATTTGGACTTAAAACCTACTCAACAAAAGGAAACTCATGCCTGGGTATAGTATATACCTATACTATACTATAGCTATATACTATAGCTAACTACCCTGAACTATAGTTAAAATCTTACAGGAGAATCTACAACTACCACTTTACTAAACCAGCATAATCCCTAACTGTATTCCAAATATTTCACCCGTCATCAAGGAAACTTCTCTTTGCAACAGTCAAAGACATTACAGAAAACCACAGCCAATCAAAAGGCAGAGCTGTGCAGCCCAGTCCCAACAGACACAATGACTCCTGGAACTAAGGCTGCTCAGCAATCATTGCAGAAGCAGTGTGTGTGTGGGGGGTGTTATACGAGCCAGATGATCAGGGAGTTTGCTCTGACAATGTGTCTTCTAGAAATGTCAGAAGCTACATCCCAAGTCTCACCAACATGGCTGCCCAACCATGAGCTGAACGAGGGCACCAGACCTGCTAAAGCAGACAGGGAAACCTCACTAGGTACCAACCCTGCACAGAGAACTACAAGCAACTAAGGGATTCTGAGGAGAGAAGTAGCTTCCCGAGGGGAAAGGCAAACTGGTTATCTGGTTAACAATGGTTAGCAGCTCTGAAAACATACATACAAGTATACAGACTAAACAAGTTGTACTTTTGTATTTAGAAATTTATATATATGTAACATCAATTACAAAAGAAAAAGGTCATGAATTTGAAAAAGAGCAAAGAGGATTATACGGGGGAGTTCAGAGGAAAGAAAGGGAAGGAGAAATGATGTGATTATATTATAATCTCAAAAATTAAAAATTTCACAGTTTTTACTTCTCGTCATAAAGAGAAGTCAGCGCAGGAATCTGGAAGCACGAAATGAAGGACCAGGCTTGCTCTCTGTGGCGTGCTGAATCTACTGTACCACCCAGGACCAGAGGCAGCACTGCTCCCAGTGGGCTGCTGGGCCCTCCACATCAATTATGACCAAGAAAATGCTCTGCAGACGTCCTACAATCTGATGGAGGCATTTTCTCAGCAGAGGCACCGCTTCTCAGAAAAATCTAGCTTCTAGCTTGTGTCAAGCTGACCAAAGCTAAACAGGACAATATAAAAGGCCAGAACAGAAGTGAGGGAAATAGAAACTGGGAGGGGTTGTGTGTGGAGAGATTAAAAAAAAGAAAAAATCCAAATCAAGGAACTTTTAGCTGTACCAAAAGAAAAAAAAAATTAAGAAAAACAGAGCAGAAATACAAGGCTTGTGAGACTTGGGAACAAGCACTCCCTAATTAAGTGGGTAACCCAAGAGAGACAAACTTGAAGGTCCGTACACAATCAAAACTGAGTGATATAAAGAAATAGAAATGTGGACAACCAGTAATGAGTAAAAAAAAAAAAAAAAAGTCTCCCATGCAAACAAAGACTAACAGCTTCACAACTGAATTCTGAACACTTAGAAAAACAAAAGCACAGCTGAAGAACGCTACCTGCTCAGACCACGAATAAACACAGGCACAACAATCCTCAACAAAATAGGAGCAATATAGAAAAGCTAATCCACCAGCATAAAGTGTGGTGCAAAAAGGCTGCAAGGATGGCTGAACAACACATACACCACATGGACAAAAACTCTACAATCACATCATCAGATGATGAAAAAGCATCGATAAAACTCAACATCCTCTAGGATAAAGACCCTCACCAACCAGGTAACGATCCCAATAAAGGGTATTGACAACACCATGGACAGCACATTTTCCCTCTAAGATCTGGAGCAAGAAAGACACTGATACTCTCATCCCCTCTATTCAACATATAGAACGTCCTAGAGGAGAGAAAGACAGACTGAAAGGAAATTATGATATTCCCGGTTGCATACAGTATCACTTCATATACAGAAATCCCCAACAATTCCACCAAAAAGCCTCTTGTAGACTAAAACACCAATACAGAAAAATCAGCAGTGTTTCTACACACTAACAGCAAAGTACATGAAAAGCCCAGGCAAGTCATCACATTTATAACTTATAGCTGTAGCAAAATAAAATGAGCCAAAATAAAAGTTAGGAATGAACTTAGCTATGTCAGGGCAGGAGTTGTAGCTCATTATTAGGGCATCTGTCTATCATGCACAAAACCCTAGGCTGGATCTTAGCAACACACACACACCTGTAGACATTGATGAAAGACACAAATAAATGTAAAGATATACCATGTTCATGGATTAAAATTGGCAATATGGTTAAAATGTCCATAATACAAAGAGTGATATGAAGATAAATGTGATTGTCAAATACCGATGACACTCTTCCTTGAAAAACCAGGGTAAAATCTAAAATTCACACAAAAATAAAAGGTTCACAAACAACAAAAAACTTAGAGGCATCACACTGACTTCAAAATATACTACAAAGTTGTCATAAAAAGAAGTACACAGTCTGGCATAAAAACAGATGCACAGTGGCACATGCCTTTAATCCTGGCAATCGGATGCAGGGGGAGGCAGATCTCTTTGAGTTCAAAACCAAAGACAAACAAATGCCCAATGGGTACATTAAAAACATTCTGGAGAGAGGGCTCAGTGGTTAAGAGAACTGACTGCTAGAGGGCCCAGGTTCAATTCCCAGCACCCACATGACAGTTCACAACTGTCTACTATAACTCCAGTTTCAGGAGATCTGGCAACTTCATACAAACATATATTCCACTAAAACATCAACACTCATAAATTAAAAGTAAATATTAAAAGAATTCAACATCAACAATAAGAAAAAATGCAAAGCAAAACCTATCAGGATGAGCATAATGACTCAGTGGGTAAATACATTAGCAAAAAAATGGTGATATAAATTCAATCCCCAGAAGGAAGAGAATCAATGCTGCAAAGTTGTCCTCTGACCTACACACACACATTGTACACAAAATAACAAAGTTTAAAAACTGCACAAAAGACAACCACTAGGAAGGGTAGAGAAGAAATACAAAATAACAAAGTTTTAAAAACTGCACAAGGGGCTGGAGAGATGGCTCAGCGGTTAAGAGCACCGTCTGCTCTTCCAGGGGACCCGGGTTCGATTCCCAGCACCCACATGGCAGCTAACAACTGTCTGTAGTTCCAGTTCCAGGCAAACACCAAGGCAAATAAATAATAAATAAATAAAGTTTAAAAAAAAAAAACTGCACAAAAGATAACCACTACCAAGGGAAGAGGAAAAAAAAATTCTGCACACTGATGGTGAGAATATGAATTAGTACATACACCGTAATTCTATTCTGGGTCCTTCCAGATGGTCCAAAGAAAATAAAGTCAGCATGCTGAAGAGGCATCTACACTCCATGTTTACCGCACCACTGTTTACAAGAACTGAGATACAGAGTGGCCTTGAACTCATCAATGGACGAATAAAGAGAATATGTATCTATACACTGTAGAATGCCATTCCATCAACAAAAAAGTTTCTGTCATTTCTGACACTGATAAAAATGGAAGTTATTATGATAAATGCCAAGAAGCCAAGGGCAGAAAGATAGATATACCATGAACTTATTACTTGTAGTTAAGTTAATCTCATAGGAGATCAAAGTAGAAAACAGGTTAGTTGGGGGAGAACATGTTGATACAGTAAAAGAGAAAGAAGGAATACACTTCTTCTGTACAGTAACAGTGACTATGGAATGAGGTTATAACTATGTAGCTGAAAATGTTCCCTGTGTACTGTTTTCATTATAATAATAAGGATGTGAAACACTGTGTGTCAACTAGCCACATTTAAGGGATGGCACAACATAAATACTTTAACACTTTAAAACAAAAGATGTTTGGTCTATTTACAAAACCTACATTCTTTATGTTTAATCAAAAAATACATGAAAAAAATTTAGATCCAACCTTTGGCTGGGAGAATTGAAGACCCCCAAAGTTGTTCCCTAGCCTCTGCACACACACAAGGTTCCACATACAAGGTTGCATGTTAAAGTGTTAGAGACATAAATAAAAAAACTTCAGCTTAATGAATAGTGAGACGACTTAGTACGGTTGGTGAAGTTCTAAGACTGCCCTCTTATCAAGGCAGGGACTTAAGGGCGAGACGTTTCGGTACTCTAGTCTGTAAAGACTCCAGGCCAAAACGGAACATTTCAACTTAGAGACAAGCAGGAAAAAACAGGACAAAACTATTATCTCTAGATCTCACCTCTGAAGCACATGGTGTCCATGCCAGCCACCTAGACCATAGTGCTCATCTACAGGTGGGCATCACCCCTGCCACACAAGAAGGCCTGCTTGAGCAAACTCTATCTTTTTAAACAAAAATGGGAAAAAAATGGGACTTGGCCATTTTAGATGAGTTTTAGAAGAGCACGGAGAACCCCTTTCTATGTGTGTGCAGTAGAGGTGTGCTTTATGTATTTCCTCACAGCTCTACAAGAAGCACTGATCCCAACTTCACAGATGAGGAAACAGCCTTCAAGGCTAATTTACTCAACATGACAGCTGGAACTTAGCAACAAGCTATTTGACTCCATGTGGTGAGATCAGGCACTATTTACCTTGACCTAGAAGTATGGCTTCTAAGTCCTAAAGAACCATGTACAAAACACGGCCAGGGCAGTCTAAAACTCAGAGACATGCCATGTTTCCTATCTGTTTGTTCCCCTACACTCTTTAAAAAAAAAAAAAAAAAAAAAAAACCCCCCCCCCCCAGGTAACAGTCCAGCTTTCCAGGAATCGCCCTAAGTAAAGTTCAATCTCTGTATCAGTGAGTATTTCATATAAACCCTTAATAAATTTTAATCTTTTTATATAATCAGTTAGTAGTGAATAATTCCTAAAATAACTCTGCATCCTGACTCTCAGTCACTATGCAAAACTTTTAAATATCAATTTTCTTTCCCCCTTTTTCTTTAAATGTACTTATTTTATGTGTGCTTATTTGTGTAGGCACCAAGTGACAATCTGCAGGAGTCACAGTTCTCTCCCGTAGATGACATTGACCAAACTCTGGTAGTGAGGTTTGGTATCAAGAGCCTTCTTCACCTGACCCCTCTCATTGACTGGCCCTTTTGTTTGAGGCATGGGCTCACTGTGCAGCTAGTCCAGACTGTCTGTCCTAGAGTTTCTGATCAGCCTCCTGAGTCCTGAGATTAGAGGTGAACTACCTCAACATCAACTTTTCATTGTAATACAGTCACAATGTTTCCACTAACTGAAGTAGGAAGGAAGCCTGAAAGGTACTACCAGGACACACTTACACTGATTTTCATGCTTCAAAGCATCTCTGGCACCTTTTCCATTAAAACAAACTAATGAAAAACCCAGACTCAAAACTCACACTGCACAGGTGAACTCATCTGATCCCCAAGAGATGTTTTTTTCAGAGCACAGTCCATCACTTACTTCTATCTCTTCCTACAAAACCTCCATACTACAGGCATTCTAAAACACCCTGAATGAACACGAATCTTACAAATTTGTAAGTTTATAAATGCTATTTATAAATGATGTCTGTCAGAAAAATAGTGAGAAGAAAGCAGGAAGCTATAGAATAAACACAAAGTAACCTTACTAACTCATTACACAACACCAATCAGTGTGTCATCAATCTCCTTTACTCATGAAAGATACAACTTAGGTATAATGTGCACCTCTTGCCCAAATGCCAATGGGGCTGATGTGCAGAACCTCTAAACACTAAACAGTAAACACGCAAGACTAAAACGACCCAAGAAATGCTCTAATGTGGCAAGTAAATCCCCACCTTGTTCCCACTCTGTGCTGTCTGTACTTTCCACGACTTGGACAGAAAGCCATCTTGCCTATACCCTCTAGCCTCTATGATGCTGGTTCCCACTAAGACAAGTTCATTCCCGGAACGAAGCAAAGCTTCCCGGGAACGGGGAGTTTTCTCTTTATATTCCCCAGTGACCTAAGAGCATCTTGAATACACTAGGACACTGATAATACGTAAGATGGTTGAAAGAGAGAGGCAATTTTCAGTGATAGGAACAGCACACTGAAAAATCACAAATCAAGGACAGGCAACCTTCCCCTTAGAAGTTTATAGAAGGTAGCATCCTTCTTAGGACTTTTGTAAACATTTGTTTTTTCAAAGCAACAAAACAAACAAAAAACTTGCTTCAAGGCTCTCATTGTTGTCAACAAAGCTTCAGTCCATGCCCAAAGCAGCAATACACACAGGAGGCACACCTTGGAAGGATCACATAAGGCTACAGTTACAAATGCTTATTTCAGTCCCTAAACACCCAGGATCCTAAAGGCATCATGAAGGTTAAGCTTGGATAGAACTCGAAAAGTTAAAGTCTCTTAAAAAGATGTATTTATAAATGTGAAATCAAGAGAAGCACTTAGTCCAAAGGCACAGCCTTCACCCTTCTGTACTCCCAGGAAGTCTACTTTGAAATACGTCAAGAAGTTACGTGGAGACATTCAGAATTCGTCCAAGATCCAGACCGATAACTCTCAAACTTGAAGTTGAAACTGGCAGATCCATCACCCATAACTCATCGTCTCGACTCTTAAGTACCCTTTCCTACTCCCAAGGCTGAGACGACAGCGCATCGGCGTTTAAGTTCAATTTCCTGGCTCCGGCCACAATGCTAACCTAATTAAAGCATGTGGTCAACTTCAGCATTTTCGGTGCGATATTTTGCATCCCTCTGCTTAGCACCCGAGTGGAGACAGCCGAACGGGCCCCCCGCGAGGCGACACCCTGTCCACTAGGCTCTAGCAAGCGGGCAGGAAAAGCACCCCCGCGCCGCCCACGGACCCTGCCGCGCGCAGGCACGGGCTCCCCTCGCCAGCAGCACTTTGGGCTGAGTCTGAGCAAGTCGCTCGTGTCAGCGCCACTTCCCCCCGGCCCGGCAACTCCGGCGCCCCCGCCCGCCGGCCGCTCGGGGGGCTGGCGCACGCTTCCCGTCCAGCAAGAGGGGCACCGAGGCCCGTGGGCCGGGGGCGCCACCGGGGGGAGGGGAGTACCTCGTACAGCTCCTCGGAGGCCATGGTGGGCGGCGCAGGGGCGCGGCGGGGTCGGGGCGCGGCACCCGGCGGCAGACACTTTGTTCCAGTTGGGTCCCTGCGTGGCCTGCGCTTCCTGCTCCGCGGCCGGCGCCGGGCGCGGTGCACGGACCAGCCTCTCGCTCCGGGCGGCCGGTGCGGGCCGGCGGCAGCGGGGTTGTGCGCAGGAGCAGCTGCGCAACGCGCCCTGGGCGCCCGCGCTCAGTGCCCGGCGGGCCGGCTGAGGCTCAGGCGCGAGCTCATCTCGCGCCCGCCTGAGGCTGGACGGGCTGGGGCGGGCGCGGCGGCGGTACGGGCGCGGCGGCGGGATCCGCGGCTCCCGGTCTCCGGTGTAGTGCAAAAAGCTTCCTACTTGCGACCGAAAAACCTGCCCCGGCTACTGAGCATGCCCAGTGCTGCCGCCCGGCCCGGCGGAGCAGTACTCCCGCGCTCCGGGTTTTCGGGCCGCCCTCACGGGAGGGGCGGGAGGCGACGGGGCGGGGCGGGGCGGCCGAGGGGAGTAGGACTCCGTTCCGGGCCTGGGCGCGGGCAGCGGGTTTCAGGGAGCTAGCCGGCAGGAAGGGGAGGAGTCCGGTGAAGTGGGCGGGGCAGTAGAAGCTGGTGGGCGGAGCCAGTAGTTGTGGGCGGGGCTCCGAGTTGCCCAAGTCCCGCTCCCGGGGGTCGGCTTGGCCACGGCACCGCCCACCCGCCTTGCCTGGACGTGGGCGCTTGGGCGCTAGTTGCCCGGTAGAGGGCGGGACCGGGCGGCGCATGAGGGCCATGGAGGGTGACTGTGCCAGTTAGGGCAGGTACCCCAACCCAAAGTTGAGCCAGAAGGACCTGGCGGGTCGGTGGGCTAGCGTCTGGAGTCGCGACCCGACGGCGGCGCCCGGGCTGTTAGCGCCTAAGACCGGGAGAGCTCTTTGGCTGCCTCAGTGCGCTGGCAGCGGGCGCCGGCCGGGGACAGCGCCAGCCAGCTAGGGGCCAGCGGTGTGGCCAGGTGGAGTCTCCCGCCCTGCCACGTGCCCGCCACCCCCGCGGCCGCAGCCAAGACCCGGAGCCGGGTCCGCGCGCCTCGCCGCGTGTCGCCAGCTGGGCCTCCTGCCGGGGTGGGATCTGGGCTCGGGGGAGGGCGGCGCGAGGGCGCGGCCGTCTAGCTCTGCCCGCAGCTTCCCCACGCCAGGCCTCGGGTTCCTCCTGAAGTGTCCACCTCCCCGTAAGGGGAGTGGAGGGGAGTGTTCTGAATGTGGACTCGGGAGGTCTGCGTTCCAAAGGACTGAAGCTGTCAATGGTGATGCGTCTTGTGGGGACCGGTAGACAACACTCCCTTTCCGTCTACTTCAATGGGTTGACCTTTCTTCATGTATAGGTGAGATACGTGCACGGTCTGCACGGCTCATCTACTTGGAAACTTGACGTTTCTCTGTGGTTGAGGAAAGAGGCTACCGGACTAGATTCCCCAATCAGCCAGTAATAGAATGGAACGTCCCCTCGGGGCATTACAGATATTTTCTCCCTCTAAACTGTACTGCAAGTCAATATCACTTCCCTCTAGTCCCAATGCTTCCTCTCCGGTGCCACCCCAGTCTCAGAGCTCCATCTTAACCGACCTCCCAGACACTGGGCTCTTCATACCAGTTTTCTTCTTAAAACTCAACTGGTTTGTGTGCAACAGCATTTTAACAGCCACAGACGTCGAGACGTTCCCTGCCTTCCCCATATCCAGGTTAAAAAACAAAAGCAACAATCCAGCTCCATGAGTGCCTGGCATTACAAATCCCAGGGCATCTAGAGGGTGCCCGTGTTTGTGTCTGCCATGCCTGCAGAGCCTTCTTAAGACTCCTACACTATCGCATCCATCGAAAGCCTGGTCTTCCAGTCTTCTCCGGGGACTCCCAAAGCACTCAGTATGTTTTAGTGTTGTTTAGCCACTCATCTTCAAATTTAAATTTCCTGTCCCAAATACTACCCTGCACATATGAAATAGGTTGATATTCAATGATCAAGAATTCAATGGCCAAAAAAAAAAAAAGCATAATTAAGTTCCTAAACAAGAACCACAAATTAAGGAGTCCTACTCATCAACTATTTAAGGCACCTCAACCTCCCCGCCTTTCCTAGGTGGCTCAGCCAATGCCATCCCACCTCCAAAGAGGCCTCCTTCTCCTCACTGAGCAATTTCTTTGTTTGCTACACTGGAGGGTTACCACAAGCACTACTAATTCATCAGCATAACTGTTAAGATTCCTCGAAGCTAAGAATTAGGGCTTTAAACAAAAGCATCTCAAAGTTCTTGGCGCACAAACACTATGTCAAGTGCTCAAGTGATAAGCAAACATCATACAAGCAAATTGGGAAGAAAACAAGAACAAAAAACAGGAATCCTCGACATACAATGAGCAGATAACAAGATAACATCTCACATTCAACCCATGTACAAAAATGGACACCAAAATAAGTATAAACATTTCTATTTCCATCATGCTCACACTAATCACTGCTACTTTCTGGACAGAAAGTATTAACGATTTTCAAATTGTTGTGCCATGTATTATCTCTAAAGAGCTTTCAGTCCTATCCTTGTTGCCCAAGAACGAGACAAGAGGATGGAGAAATAGAGTGACCACAATTACATGCTGCGCTAGTACATAGAGAGTAATCCTTCCCCATGGTGGAAAAGACAGATTGGGGATGGGGCGCTGGGAGGAGGGTAAGAGCCTGGGTAGAATCACCCAGCAAAGTTTACATGTGATAACACTGAAGATCTAAATTATGCTAGCCACAATTAGTCAATGTTGAAGGTATAACCATTCTCCTAATCTCAGCAAGCCATTCTCCTAATCTCAACACCAGTTGACTCTTTTCCAATGAGTTGGCTTCCACGGAAGGAGACCTGTACTCAGGTTATCAAAAATCTGACCACATTTTCAACTGTCCATTTATCCCCTCTTTCCTGACATCCTTCTTTCCCTCCATTTAAAACAACCACTGGATTATTAAATGATATTTTGCACACACACATAATTTGGCAACATCAAATGCTGCTTTCCTTTTACTTTTTAATTTAAACATCTTAATAATGCTTATAACAAAAATTAAAAGTAAATATGCTCAAGATCATTTTGTGGCTTTGAATTTATACAATCTTTATGAACTAGCACAGTTTTTATCCGAGGTACTAAGACCACGTGTGTGGGTGTGGAAGTACTTTGTGAATTAAGAAGCCAATTTCCCAAACTCTACAAGAAGACTGTACCAAAAAATACATACCACGCAGTAGAATCTTAAAAGGTTCACAGTACACATATGCACAATACAGATCTCAAAAGGCTATGGAAGTGGTCAACACGAGACAATGGACATATAATTACAACACACATCTGGGACAATAAGCTTCAACTCTTACCTGACTTGAAGCAGTGGAGGAGTCACAAGATCCATTTTATTTCTTTTCCATAAACACACAAGTACATGACTCAAGTATAACTCTGGAACAGGCACGATAGCTATTTTCCACCTTTGGAGAACAATGACTGAGATCTTCTCAGTCTCCCTTCCTTCTCCCTCAATAGCCAAGGCAGGCAACTGCTGGTCCTATTCTCCCAATAATCTGCATTCCATCTACATTTGAATCCCAAGGAATGCTGGAAGAGATGGGGGATGGGACTTTAAAGACAAAAGAAGCCAAAATCAAGCACCAAAGGCTCTGAGCCGAAGGCATTTTCAGGATGGGTAGCTGTGAAAGGCTGCAGATCAAGATTGCCCAAATCAAGTCTGTACACCCCAAAAGCATACTCCATATTGACTACTGCCTCAAAAGCTCAGAATTTAATTATGGATTTTATGAAGAAGAGACCTAGAGTTGATTTGTTTAAACATAATGAGGCTAAAAGGAAATTAAATACCATTCTTGTAGGTTATACATTCCACACAACTAAGTGGAATTCCCTTCTCTGTCACCTTCAGGGACAGAGGAAGAGCTCAAAATTAGGAAGAAAGTCACAACAAGGGAAATGAGAAGTCAGGTGCTGTGTTCTCTGCACTTGGAGCCACCCACTCCTGCCTGAAAGCTTACATTGTATGTATTAGTGTCCCTTTCAAGCCAACTAATATCCGATTTCTAGTTTCATCCCTAATTTTCTTCCCTGGCTAAGTGAAATCTCCCATGTCCATCTCAGCCTCTCCTTCACTCTCTGGCCAGAACCTTGCTGACATCTCTTTCAAGCCACCATACTCCTGCTTCCTGTCCAAACACCATTTATTCATTTATTTTTGCTCTAGAGAGGTCAACTCAGAGACTTCTTCGCATTTGATTTCACAAATTTCCTTCAAACTCAGAAACCACCACTGCTCATCTGGGCAATTTGCAATTTCCTTCCCTCCCTCTCTCCTTCCCTCCCTCCCTCCCTCCCTCCCTCCCCTAGGCAAGCATTGAACAACTGAGCTACATCCCCAGCAAGAGTCATTTTCCTTTTCAACTAAACCAGTGCTTTTATTTTATTTTATTTTTTTGGTTTGGTTTTGGTTTTTGGAGGCAGAGTTTCTCTTTGTAGCCTTGGCTGTCCTGGAACTCACTCTGTAGACCAGGCTGGCCTCAAATTCACAGAGTTCCACCCGCCTCTGCCTCCCAAGTGTGCTGAGATTAAAGATGTTTACCATCACCAGATGGCTGCTTTCCCCCTTTTTAATTTAGCTCATAGTGATTCACCTTTATATTTATTAAATTATTCTAATCAAACAGGAGCAAGAAAGTTTTTTTTTAAATTAATACTGGTATACAATATCCCACTTTGTAAAAAGAGAAAAGACCAAAAATTAGAGAGAGCAGATAGCCACAGTTCCATGAATCTTTGGTTGAATCTATGCCAGAGTTAACTCATTTTAGACTCCTGAAAAAGCAACAAGTAACTTTCCTTTGAATTATTGTGATAATTAGTTATATTTATCACTCAACTGAGACCACCCAGCAATCTCTAACAGTCAGAGAGGAGTTGCCAGAGGACATTTCATTTAATAAAGAAATTAAAAACAACAAGGTGGTCAAAAGCAACCAGAACCCACACTTAGCCCAGAATTGGGCAAGAATCAAATGAGAATGGAATCTAATGAAAAGAATAAGTGAATTTGGAGGTAAAGCTGGGGCTGGACAGGAGTGTGGAAACACAGGTGGTAGGTACTTGGTTTGTTTGTTTCATATCACTGTCATTCTCAAGGTGTGTTGCCAGACCAGCAGCAGCAGCAGCAACAACACCTTTGAAATTGTTAGAAGTGTACATTCTCTGGGCTGGAGTTTTAGTCCCATAATAAAACACTTGCCTAGTAAGTGCAGGGTCGTGGGTTCAATTCCCAGATTCTCTTACCAAGAGAAAAATAATAAATGCATTTACCCAGCAATCAGTTCAACTCAGTAAGCCCATTGAATGATGTTAATGAATGCTAATGTGTGAGATGCAATGGTTTAGACCAACCTAAAAGATATGTGTATATATCAAACCAAGAACAGGCTTCAAGCCATTAGTAGATTATTAAATCATTTTAGATTTTGAGTAGCGTCTGTTACAAAATAAAATGCACAGAATTGAATACACCTGGAGAAAGAACCAAGTGCATCTCTTACATTTCCAAGAGTCCCTACTGTGTAGTAAAATTCTATTTCTATAATACCATATGTATTTATTCATAGTATATATGTGTGTATGCATATACACCCATGTGCGTATGTATTCATGTGTACTAAATCATAATGTGTGTGTGTTGGTTTGGTTTCATTTTTGTTTTTGAGACAGGAACTCACTGTGTAGACCTGTTTGGCCTCAAATTCATAGAGATCTGCCTGCCTCTGCTTCCTGAGTGCTGGGATGGACAGTGAGAGCCACAACACCTTGCAACAAAATTATATTTTTGCATTTTGAGCTGTGTCAAATTTTTGAAAAATAATATTTGAAAAGATCGGTAGACAATATTCAGGAACTGGTTCTCTCCTTCTACACATAGGATCTAGAAACTAAACCTAGGTTATCAGATTTGGCAGCTCTATATGATCCCTTGTGTGTGTGTGTGTATGTGTGTATGTAGTGCACATCATTCATTGAATTATTCCATACTCTATCATATCTCATTGAACTAATGAGAATGTATTATGTATATTCATATGAGTATATTCACATGGATGAGCATGAACATGTGTGCACATACAATAGAAGTTGACATTGGCATCTTCAGTCAGTCTCTACCTATTTGTGTGTTTGTTCAAGGCATGTTCTCTTCTCAAACCTGGAGTTCATTTATTTAGCTAGGCTGCCTATCCAGTGAGATTTCAGGATATCCTTCTAACTCCCCTACCCCTCACTGCCCTCCAAACACTGGGGTTCAGACGAGCACCTCCATACCCAGCGCTTTACATTGGTTCTAGAGATCCAAAATCAGATCCTCATGTTTGCTTCAAGTATTTTCCTAACTTAGTCATTTCCCCAGCCCAAAATTTATATTACATATTTTAAGCCTTTTCTTCTAGAGAATCTAACAAAATAAACAAATGGATGAGATTTAATTTAGTCAATAGAAACACTAAGAAAGAGAAAAGTAAGAGAAAGAGAAAAAGAGAGATAAGGAAATGAACACTAACAAAAGCCCCAAAGTCCTTGCCCTCTACTGGGAACTGTTCTAAAGTCCTTACAAATATTAAGCTCTTTAATTCAACAAATACCTAATAAAATTATAGCTAACATTTACAGAGATCTCTAAGCAAGCACATTCATCCACAAAGCACCTTTAGGGATGCATACTGCTACTTTCTATATACCACTCAGTGAGAAAAGTTCAATTCATGTGCAGGTTCATGAAACTTGAAGGCCTGAAAGCTAAATCACTAAGTCGTTCACTCACTCAATGAAAGTTTGTTGACCCTTCATGAACAGGCCTTTTGCTATCAAAATTAGATATACAGGTGTGAGTGCATAGAGAGAGTGGGGGGGAGAGAGGGAGAGAGAGAGAGAGAGAGAGAGAGAGAGAGAGAGAGAGAGAGAGAGAGTTCCCTGGCAGCTAATAATTTATTGGGATAAACAGACACTAAGCTGTCAGGGAACAAACACTCTCAGGTACCAATCAAGAAAAATGGCAAGGAGCTGTGAGCCTGAGCCACCTAAGATGACTGAATTCTGTCATTTTCTTGGGGTCAAGAGCTCCTGACCTTGCAACATGCAGCACAAGGTTGAGAGCCAGCAGGGAAGGATCCCTGCATCCATAAGTAATTTGGCACCTCAAGACAACATCCTAGGAGACAGAAACACTTTTACTTCTATCTGATTGTTTCCTAAAACGTTAAATACTGGGGCTGGTGAAATGGTTGAGTGGAGAAAATTTGCTGCTCAAGCCTAATGTGAGTTCAGTGGATGGCAAGTTGCCCTCTGACCTTCACAAATGCACTATGGTCTTGTACACACTTACACTTGTACTCAACTCACACACATACACATATACACACAGAGTACATAAAATAAAATAAAAAGAAATGAAATACTGGACATTCAAAAGGAACATAAATGATATGGAATGTCTTTCTGTATGCTGTGAAGATGTGTTACTCCCATCAGCTAATAACGAAGCATTTGGCCTATGGTAAAACAGTTTACAGACAGGCAGGAAATCCAAGCAGAGAGGAGAGAGAGAGAGAGAGAGAGAGAGAGAGAGAGAGAGAGAGAGAGAGAGAACAGAGTCAGGGCAAACACTGGTAGAGGTAGCAAATGTAATGAAACACAAGTAAAACATAAACCACATGGCAAAATGTAGATTAATAATGCAAGAGCTCATTGGTAATGAGCCTAAGCCATAGAGCAGACAGTTTGTAATTAATATAAGCCTCCGTATGTTTATTTGGGATCAAGCAGCTGTGGGACAGGAAAATTTTCAGCTAAAGATAAGCTGAAAGATAGCACAAGATCTGTGACCAACTCCTTAGCTTAAGAGGAATAATATTCTATATTGAAATGAGTACTTAGAAGACTTTTGGATAACTCATGAAAAGTAGAAAACAGCCCATATGTGTTCAGTAGTTAAAAAATATTTAGTTGTTCATGTTTTTTCATAAACTTTGGGGTTATGTGTGTTTATTTATTTTGTTTTGTTGAGACAAACTCTTTCTACATAGCCCCGGCTGAGCTGGAACTTACTGTGTAGACCAAGTTGGCCTCAAACTCACAGAGATCCACCTGCCTCTGCCTCCCAAGTGCTGGGATTAAAGATGTATACCACCACCGTCTGGCTGAAACCATTAGTCTTTACCTACTTCCTTCTCCTATGCCAACATGCCAGGTGGGTGCCACCTGCCTTCTTACCTGTGATATTTCTTCGACTTCTATTTAATGACCTTGATAGTTTTGAAGGTTATTGCTCATTTGCTTTATTCAGAAAATCATTTGCAGAATTCCCTATGCTGGAATGTGTCTGATGGTGGGCTCTTCATTAGACCAGAGAGTGTGTTTAGAAAGAGTGACTGTTGTTGGTGGCTGTTCTGATGTTTAGTACAGTCCTGGAGAGAGGAATATGGATTGGAAATTACAGAGACAGAAAGAATTAGATGGAGAAGTCAGGAGGGCATTGAATGAATACTCAGCTGCATGCGGGACAGAGGAGCCTACAGTAGCAGATTGCTCTTCTTCATATGTGGCTCATTGAACTTGGGTTATTCAGCTTGTGAGGGACCTTTTGAGCCAACTGGCACCTCGTTGGAATGTTCTCATACTCTGTCATGTTAGAAATAATCTCAATAAGTCCTCGAACCTTGGTTTTGAGCATCAAGAGACTCAATGGTGGTGTAGTTTATATAATAGTAGGCAGCTATCATGCCCAAGTTTAGAGGGGCCACATCCAGCTCATCCTCAATGTTGATGCACTATGACTGCCCCAGGTCACTGAGGGTCTGCTCCTCTAGCTCTGGCAAGTGGACAGACAAATGACAGTGGGATATGATCTGAAAGTTGTAGTAATGGGGTTCTGTGTCATTCGGTGATACAGAAAAGTCTACATGAGGTAGTCCAGAGTATCCTGCTTGTTCTCAATGGCCTTGGTGACAATCTCAGCATTTAAGTGGCTATGTATATGGTTGTCCAGGTGAGCCACTACCAGCAATGACTCATATAAAAACTTTTGGAAAAAATCCTTTTTAGAACCTTGACACATGATGACACTGTGCATCATCCTGCAGGGGACAGTTGGCATGGCCCACCATTTGAAGCACAACATAGATGGGGTGGTTCTCATAGGCATGAATCTTGACATTGTAGTACTGAGTATCCATGGTGATCACTAGTTGAACAGCAACATTCACACCCCAGCAGAGACTTCAAGAAGCCACCACCACCCGGAAAGCCCCTGAGCTGAAGAGCTGCTCTATCAGATGCCTTTCTATGGGGCTCAGCCCTTCATGTAGGTAGCCCATCCCATTTAACAGTGTTTCCTTGAGCGTATTGTCATTTAGCTTCTCCAAGTAAGGAATCAGACCCTTCTCAGGACATGCAAGAACCTCTGCTGCTGGATGTCTGCTGCACAGTAGTAAGGATGTCTATTACAATGAGCCCAGTCTGCTTGTGAGATGGGGATGGGGAGACCGATGACAGGCTTCTTGGGTGAGTGTTTGGTGATAGCATGACACACAGGCTTGACCATAGATAGATTGTGGAGGTCGAGTGTCATTTTTATCACATCTCATCCTACTTAGGGCACATATACCCAACATTGCTTGTTGATGTTGATCATCACGTGACCACAGTGCTAGTCAGGCTACTGACCCCATCTTACTCTCTTTTCCCTGTTCCATGCTATAATCTTTGGAAGGGAGTCACTATATGTAGCCCTTCTTGGGGTGCAGGACATTTAGAAAAATGTTTGGAATTCATGTGAATAAGAAGTTGCCTGTCCTCTTGCACTTATTAATGCATTAATCATTAATTTCCACCAGTCCAGTCTCCTAGCTGTTGGTAACATACTTTGGATAATAGTCCACACTGCTTTATGTCTGGACAGCAGGGGTTACTGGTGGCTGCTTTGACTCACTCCCACCGGCACAGCACCACAGGGTGTGTGTGTGTGTTGATCATTTCCACTCTTTCTGGCACTATAAGATATTCCAAGATCATCTTGAATATTTTCCTAGAGAAGCTTCCTTGGAAGCAGGATCTGGGTGCTGAGTGTGTGCAAGTGCTAGTGGTAATTTTGGGGTTCCCATTGGGTTATAACTAAGCTGGTGACCTTAAAAACTAAAGAATAACACATTCAGAGGGCAATAGAGATGGCTCAAGGTTCGGAGAAGATTTAGTTCTAAAGACTTAGCAACATGGCACCTCACAGGATCTAGAGAAGCTGGAATGCAGAGACCTGGAAGCAAGATTTATTAAGATGGAGTGAAGAGGCGTGAGTCTAGTGGTCATAGCAATGTCCTGTCTCTTAAACAATAATCTGGTAACTATTATTTTTTTTAAGATTTGTTTATGTGTATGTGTGTATATATATGCCATTCATGTGGGTTCTCATGAAGGCCAGAAAAGGATGTTGGATCCCTTACAGCTGGAGACAGTTGACAGTTGTGAGCTGCCCAGTGTGGGTGCAGGGAACTGAACTAAGGCCCTCTTACAGAATATCAAGTGCTTTTAGCTGTAGAGCCATTTTTTTTCAGTCCACTGATCCATATTCTTAAAAAGCTTGGCTTTTACAGGCTATGGTGACTCATGCTTGGAATGCCAGCAAATGGGAGGGGGATGGGAAGAACTACAATTCAATCATTCTTGGCTATGCATTGAGTTTTCTAAATGTCCTGTTCCTCATGAAGGGCGATACAACACCCTTGTCAACAAACAAGACTGGGTATAGCAGCTCACACCTTTAATCCAAAGACTCACACTGGGATGAGACAAGTGGACAGTTATCTATGAGTTCAAGGCCAACTTGATTTACATAGAGAGTTCCAGGACAAGTGAGAGCCAGTTTCAAACAAATAAACCACCAACCAAACAAATTAAAGCTTGAATATAAGATATAGAATCATCCTATAGATCCATAAAATAACTTAATGGATTGTAAATTGTGACACATGTACACCATGGGATTTTACTCATAAAGAACAAAATTGGCTAGATGTGGTGGCTCAGACCTGTAATCACTAGTACATAGGATGTTAAGGCAAGAAGAACAACATGAGTTCAAGGCCATCCTGGGCTACAGACTGCATACTGCTTTTGCAGAGGACCCAAGTTAAATCCTAGCACCCACCTCAGGCAGCTCATAACTGCTGTAACTCCAGCTCCAGGAGATCTGGCACCCTCTTTTGGATCTGTACTCATATGTGCACATCCCTTCACACACACATGTAAACCTAGTCAAAAATAATCCTTAAAAAAAACCCAAAAAGTTATGTCACTTGCAGGAAAATAGATGGAACTGAAGATCAACATGTTAGGTGAAATAAGCCAGACTAAGAGAGACAAATACCACACAGCTTCTCTCATATACAGACTCTAGACTGCACATGCCATGAAAGGAAAAGATGGACTACTTGAGGGGAGGAAGGGACTGGCGCGGAAGTGAACAGTAAGAGAAGGTAATGGGGTAAACATGTATGCGTGAAGATGACATGAGGAAACCCATCATTCTGTATGCTAATTCAAAAAATCAAGAAAAAATACCAAGAATGGCTCCATGAAGAATAGACAATTATTTTTTAAATTTTTATCATTCCACTGAATTTGATGTGTTGTACTTGTTTTAGTGTATGATCGTAATTGTCTATTTAAAATAGCTAATTAGGGGCTGGAGAGATGGCTCAGCGGTTAAGAGCACCGTCTGCTCTTCCAGAGGACCTGGGTTCAATTCCCAGCACCCACGTGGCAGCTAACAACTGTCTGTAGTTCCAGTTCTAGGCAAACACCAAGGCAAATAAATGAATAAATAAAGTTAAAAAAAATAAAATAGCTAATTATTTCAGCATAAATTTTTGATATTTCTTATTTGCTGATGCCCAGAGTAACCAGACATCACACTGAGCCCATCCTATGCAACACTGAATAAAAATGGCAATACTGGACATCTAATCTCACTTTTTATTACAAAGGAAAAACCTTCACCACTAGGAATGGTAGCTGCCAAGGAAATTTTGTAGGTATCTTCAATCAGTGTAACACAGTTACTTTCTTTCTTTGTAAAAAAGATTTATTTATTCCATATATATGAGTACTTTATCTGTGTATATGCCTGCATGCCAGGGCATCAGATCTCATTATAGATGGTTATGAACCACCACGTAGTTGCTGAGAATTGAACTAAGAACTTCTGAAAGAACAATCAGTGCTATTAACAGCTGAGCCATCTTTCCAGCCCCACAATTGCTTTCTAAACCTAGTCTGAGAAACGTTTTGCAGGGAATAGTAGTCCACATCTTTAGTACCAGCACTGGGAGGCTGAAATCAGAAGATCTCTGAGTTCAAGGCCAGTCTGTAGTGATTTCAAAGTTGCTACCCTGTCTCAAAAACACAAAAAAAAAAATTTAAAAACTAAATTATGAATGTATATCAGATTTTGACATCTACTAAAATGATTGTGATATTTATTTTCATTTATTTATTTTATTTTGTTGTTTTGTTTTTTAAAAGTTTCTTTGTTTAACAGCTCTGGCTATTCTAGAACTCACTCTGTAGACCAGGCTGGCCTCAAACTCACAGAGATCTACCAGCCTCTGCCTCTTGAGTGCTGGGATTAAAGGCATGTGCCAGCTTATTTTCATTTCTTTATTAACATATTTAAAAAGTGCCAACTTTTGGTGTAGGGTAATCAGGACAGAACGAGGGCATTGTTTTCTTAATTTAAACAAATTTTACTTTTCTGAAATTTGCTAAATAATGGTACATTTACCATTTTATTCGAGAGTGTATGTGTGTGTGTGTGTGTTAATGATGTATCTAGGATTTTGAATCTATATTTATGCGGAAAGTTGGCCTGAATTTTTCTTTCTTATGTCCTTGTCAGGCTCTAATATCATAGTCACACAGTTCCTCAAAGGCTGGTGTCTTATACATTAGACTGCTGGTCACTGTGACTGTACAGATTTCAGAGAAGGTCGATGCTGCCTTTTCTTACTTTTAGTTTGTGTATGAATGCCACTATTTCATTCTTCTGTGGTTGTATGCATTTGCTTTTTAAAAATTTTCAGGTGTTAGAATATTTTGTTGTAAATTTCCATGACAAGGTTCAAACTTTTTTTTATAAAAAGGATTTTATTTATTTTCTTTATTTTTTATAAAGATGTTATTTATTTAAAAATAAAATAAACTTATTTTAAATAAAATTTTTAGTATTTTTATTTATAAATAAAAATCTTATTTTATATAATATTATTTTATCATCCATATAATTTCATATTATATGCATAGGTATTTTGCCTGGAAATATGTGTGTACCATGTGTATGTAGTGCCTGAAGAGCCATAAAAAGTCATCAGAACTGGGATAATAGACAGTTGTTGTGAGCCATTATGTGGTTGCTAGAAATTGAACCTGGATCCTTTACAAGAGTAGCCAGTACTCTTAACTGCTGTTCTCCAGCCTCTCATAGTCAAATTACTTAAAAAAGATGAAAATTAAAAAAACAAAAACAAAAAAAAAAAAAAAGATGAAAATTTTCTGTTTATTCCTATGTCAAACCCACTTTACGTAAAATTCCAAGTTCATTTACAAGAATTCCCACCAAATTCTAGTATTGTTGGATCTGTAGTAATGTCTCATTCTAATCCATTTTTTTCCTTTTAATGTGTATTAGTGTTACATTCTTGATGCCCAAGCTGGCCAGAAAAGAACATTGGATCCCTTAGAACTGAAGTTATGTATGATTGCCAGCTGCCATGTGGGTGTTAAGAACCAAGCAAGTCTTCTGCAAGAGCAATGGATGGCTCTTAACTGCCACCTCTTAAATTTCAACATTTTTAAAATTTAAAATTTGACATGTCACAAATTTTATAAATACTCCATAACAGTTAAAAAAAAAACCAAAAACCAAACTACGTATTCTGCAGCTGTATAAATGTTCCCTATCTGTCTCTCTGTCTAGGTAGATAGGTATGTATACAACTTCACTATTTATGTTGTTTAAGTCTTTCAATTACTGAGACAGGTATATTAAAACTTGACATTATGTTTGTGAATTTGTCTGTGACTTTGGTTCAGTTTTTGCTTGATATATTTGTTTAAGCTATATTGTTTGGCATGCAAATTCACAATTGTCATATTGGGCTAGTAAAGGAAGATTTTTTTTTTTTTTTTTTTTTTTTTTTTTTAGTGTAACAATACCACATGTATACTCACACACAAACACACAAATAAATACCTTGAAAATATAAAGCTGATGGTTACGGTGGTACATGCAAATGGATCTCTGTGAATTTAAGGCCAGCCCTGTCTACAGAGCAAGGCCAGTCAGGGATACATAATAAGACCCTTCTTCAAAAGCAAACAAACAAAACAAAAACAATCAACAATAAAATTAAAATTGTAAAAAATAGGGGCTGGAGAGATGGCTCAGCGGTTAAGAGCACCATCTGCTCTTCCAGAAGACCCGGGTTCGATTCCCAGCACCCACGTGGCGGCTAACAACTGTCTGTAGTTCCAGTTCCAGGCAAAACACCAAGGCAAATAAATAAAATAAAGTTTAAAAAAAATTGTAAAAAATATCATCAACTAAGTTTCTTTGGTTTGTGTTTATGTGATAGAAATGTCTTTACATTTTTAGTGTTCTGGATCCTGTTATTTTACATATGTTTCTTACCAGTAAACACTTCATTTTTAAATTTACCTTGATAAGTTTTGCTCATTTGTTGGTTTTTTACACTAAGGAAAGTTACGGATATGTGTAGTTTTGATTCATTTGTCTTTGGGTTACTATAACTATAATGAAATACCATGACCAAAAATTCTTGGGAAGGAAAGGGTTCATTCAGTTTATGTTTCCACATGGCAGTTCATCATCAAATGATGTTGAAACAGGAACTCAAACAGAGCAAGAGAACTGGAGCTAGGAGTGATACAGAGGCCATGGATGGATGCTGCCTACTGGCTTGCTCCATATGGCTTGCTCAGCCTGTTTTCTTGTAGAACCCAGAACCACCAGCCCAGGGATGGCACTACTGACCATGGCCTAGGCCCTCTCTCACCAAACACTAAGAAAATGCCTTACAGATGGATCTTATGGAGGCATTTCCTCAGCTGAGGTTCTCCTTTCAGATGACTCTAGCTTGTGTCAGGTTGACTTAAAACTATCCAGAACACCATCTTTTTTTTCATGTTTATTTTTTCATTGTGCAAGCATTGGGAGGTCAGAGGACAACTTGTGAGAGTCCTTTGACCATGTGCGTTCTAGGAATTAAACTTAGGCATCAGGATTACAAGGCAAATACCGTTATTCACTAAGCCATCCCACCAGGCTATGCTATTTTGTGTTTTTATATTTATCCACCTCCTCTATATTTTTCTTTCTTTCCTTCATTAATTAGTTTCAGGTTTATTAAGAAGATTAAAATTGCTTTTCTAATCCAGAAAGATAAGCAGGGGATGTACTCACTCATTAGTGGACTCTAAACAAACAAACAAACAAGAAAAAAGCAAAGCATGCCCAAGCCGCAAGCCACAACCACTGAACAGCTTGGGATCAGAAACACCTTGGACTGACTCCTTGGATCTCACTCCCCAGAGAGGAACACCTGACTCAGTCTTGAGATTGGGGGGAGAAAAGTGGATCTGCCAGGAGTGGAGGCTGAGCTAAGCAATATTGGGTCAGGGGGACCTTGGGACTGCCTGCTGCCTGCCCAGAGAGGGGATGGGGAGTTGTGGAGAAGAGAGAATGACCTGATGTGGTGGGAGGGGGAAGGGACCTTGAATAAGGATGTACAAGGATAGAAAATGTGACTTCTTTGTTCATAATAAAATTAAAAAAAAGTTTTCTACCTTATTACATTAAAAGTCACATTTCTATTCAATGTATGATGACAATCTTTTCTTTGTACTAATATACTAGTACTTTTATCACTTTCCTGAGTAACATGAGGCACACTACTTGTTACCACTTATTTTATGCCCCATTCTTATTTTTGTTTATTTTTCAATTAATTAATTTACTTGTTTAATGTGTGTGTGTGCGCATGCACGCATGTGTATGTACCTTATACCATGGGCACGTGTTTGGAGGAAGGAGGTGAACTCTGCAGAGTTTAATCTCTTCATCTGTCTTTGTGTAGGTTTTTGGGATCAAACCCAGGTCCTCAGGCTTGCTGATTGTAATGGTTAGTGTTGCCAGTTTGATAGATTTTTAAATCACCTGTAAATGGGCCTCTGGAATGTCCATGGGAGAGAATGCCAATTCTTTAAGTTAATTGAGGTGGGAAATCCTGTTCACTGTGGATGGCACCATTCCCTAGGCAGGGGCTCCTGGACTGCTTAAGAGTGGACCAATTCCGCTGAACACTAGTATGTTTGCAGTCATTACTACCTTTCTCTGACTATGGATGTTTGATCAGCTGTTTCTGCCACTGTGACTTCCTGCCCATGATGAACTTTGTGAGACCTGGAATTGTGAGCTTTACTCATAAGTTGCTTTTGTCAGGATTTTTCATCCCAGCATCAGAAAAAGAAACTGAAGTGTGTGCCAAGCTGAGCCATGTTGCCAGCCCAGCTGTTTTGTATATCAATTCTCTATATACCTAAAGCCATTTATTGACTTATATGGACTTACACTTTTATCAACACACCTCTATCTGAAATTATTTTTTATCTGCTCATTGGATAACTGATGTGGGAATGTCTTTCTGTATGCTGTGAAATAAAGAGACTGTTTTGGTTTATGGCAGGCATCTTAGAAGTAGGTGGGGGAAATCCAAGCATGGATAGGGGAAGGAGGGGGGAATCAGAGAGAGACGTGATCCAGCTGCCCTTGAAGCAAGATGTAAGGAAATAGGTAAGCCACGGGCCACATGGCAGGATAGATGTATTGGAAATGGGCTGACTTAAAATGAAAGAGTTCGGGGTTGGAGAGATGGCTCAGTGGTTAAGAGCACTGACTGTTCTTCCAGAGGATCTGAGTTCAATTCGCAGCATCCACATGGCAGCTAACAGCTGTAATTCCAAGATCTGACACCCTTACACAGTTATACATGCAGGCAAAACACCAATTCATGGGTTGGAAAGATGGCTCAGCTGTTAAAGGTTAGGCTCACAACCAAATATATAAGAGTTTGATGGTGCTCATATATTCAAAGGTCACCTGAGACTAAGGTCATGGGTTAAAATAATCAGAGCTCAGCGACAGTCTCTAGAAATACTTCCTTCTAATTTTGGTCTATGTGAGAGAAGTTTATTCACCAGGGTTGCCATCCTCGGATGGACCTTGGACACTAATCTCTGACACTTCAGTCCTTTGTGGTCTTAAGAACCACACTTGACCTTTTGATCTCTGGATCTTTGGCTTTCTCATGAAGGAAAAACATATCCAAATCTGAGGCTCACCTCTTTGGGCCCCCACACTTTCCCCTTCAAGTTCAGTTTTTTCATTATTTGATTGGCTTTCCTATGAAGTAGATTCTTCAAGATTCTTACAAATGTTGCTCCACACTACAGTTTCTATTGCTCCTTAGTAGGAAAGTTAACCTGGTTTATTTTATCTTCCATTCCCAGAAGCCATATCTACCCTTCACCACTTATTAGAACAGGGGTTATTATTCTCGTATTAAAGAGAGGAGATGGGTCAAAGATGACCAAAGAATGGGGCTAGCCATAGATACAATGACAATATTGCTTACTGTGCACGCGAAGTAGGAGGCAGGGGGATTCTCAGCTGCTGCTGTATCTCCAGTTCCTTTTAAAACCACAAGGGAAGTACATTTGCATCAGAGCCAGGTCAGCAGCAGAGCCAGTCAGGGACCTTTCAAGTTCATGCATTGGATTATTTCTTGAGTTACAACTTTGGAAATCTAACAAGTGTAACTGAAGAGTGCTCAATCTGGCTTGTCATCTGCCCTTAAGAGCACATCTCAAATTAACCAAGAAGTCATAGAAACAGTCTAAGGACATGCATGAAATGGCTGGGAGCAAACACTAATTTTCTCATAGTTACTTTGAACATTTCGATGAAAGATTTTTCACTTAATATGATAATGTAGTTGGAAAGACAGTGAGAGGCTGCGCTGGGTTATGTAACAGTAACAATGGATCTCAAAATGAGAACATGTTCAATTTCCAGAGCCAGAAATGAAGCAAAGGCAACAGAGGTTCTAAGAGGCAGCATGGAGCTTAGGTTGGCTTAGGTTATGTCTCACTCATCTGCTTTCTGAAAGTTAAGGCTCTGCTGTCCCCCCCCACACAGTTCCATCCACACTATGCTAATGCTTCTCCCTCTTTTTCTACAGATCTTTCAACCAAGTAGCTTCCTTTCCTGTTGGGGTTCTTTTTCGTTCCTTTATGCGAACGAACTTCCTCACAGCTTCGGCCCAGATTTCTCCCTTGGAATAGCTCAGTTTCACATCTACCTTCCTCTGAGTCAGGAATAGGCGCTCTCCTACTTTGCTGAAGTTTTTGCTCCCCTCTGTTTGCTGCCAACCCCGTGAATATTCTTGTCAGTGAGGCAAACACTCCCCCCCCCCGACTCCTCCCCCACCCGAGCCAGCAATCTGCAGAGAACTGAAGCCTTTAGCCCAGTACACTTGCTAGTCAACACTGCAGAGCACTCTGCATGCAGCGTGCACGTTTATTTATTCTGGGGCATGTTTTCTACTTTATCATTACTTTTTTGTCCTTGGACATGTTTGAATGCTTCAGAGAGTAGCTTCCTGGTGAGTCTTATACCATAATACTTTGAACCCACCAGCTCCCAGGACACAGGAGAGTCCTCAACGATTAGAAGACCAAATGTCACCTTCTCTGCCCCACATTCTCATAATAAGTGCGTATGGAACAGGGAGCAGGGGTGTTCTTTCTTGTGGATAAGAGAATGTGACTGTATCCAATTGAGGTCAGTTCATGGGAGGAAAGATTGTTTCAGCCCCATGTTGGCTGTCTAGCTTCAGGAGAACAATGGACTGACAGTATGTTCAAAGACAGCTATTGAGAATGTCCTAAACTTTCCCCAAATAAAAAGATTAAAGGTGCTTTTTCAATAAAAGCACGGAATATGTGACATTACTAAAAATAAAAAAAAATCATATAAACAGTTTAAAGATCTGATAGTATACATGACTGAACAATGGTATACTTATATAATAAAATATTGGGGAGTCCTTAGGTAGGTTTAAGATTTTTTTAATCATAGTGAAATGCATTTGCTTCACATGATAAGCTACAAAGCATGAACACAATATGAAAAATATTTATAGAAAAACGACAAAAATTTTTTAAATTGGGAACAATCATTTTCATTATAGATGAACGGTGATGCCTTGAGGCAAAAGGTCAAAAGGGGCTGTTTCTGCTACACTTGTTTGTTCTTTCTGAGCTTCCAAATATTTAAATTTAGCTTCTTATTTAATACTCAGGTATATAAGGAAAAAATAAGAAAATACAAAGGCATATCACTATAATTTCAACTATGCAAAAATATACCTAGCAAGAATGAGCTTAAAATAATGGTGGTTATTTTCTCTGGTGATATTAGGTTTTTATTCCCTTTTGAATTTCTGTATTTTCCAGAGGTTTTTATATATTCAAAGCTTCTCCTTAAGGCAAAACAAAAACAAAAACAAAAAAACTTGGTCCAACATCTTTAGCTCAGATGGGCTTCCAATTCCCAGTGTAGTTGAGAGTGACCTTGAACTTCTGAGCCTCTTGGATCAACACATTCAGTTTATATGATTCTGAGGATCAAATCTAGGGCCTTGTAAATGCTAGACGAGTATTCTACTAAGCGAGCCACACTCCCAGCCCCCGAAGTTATTTTTAATAAAATAAATTTCATTTAAAAATGAGTAGAAAATAAAAGTGGTAAAGAATTTAAAAGCATATTTTTAGAGTCATTTAAAGATACATAGTTTATGTCTTTCTTTTCCTGTTGCTGTGGTAAAATACCCTGACAAAAGGGAGTTGACTGAAGGTCTGTTCCAACTTCCCCTTCGGAAACAGTCCACCATGGTCGGGAGGTCAAAGCCTGAGGAACTTGAAGAAGATGGTTACATTCCCTCAGTCAGAGCGGAGAGCAAGGCAAGCTTGTCTGTCCAGGGCTCAGCCCAGGGAAGTGGAGCCGCCCACAGTGAGTGGGCCCCCCCCTCAACACTTGCAATCAAGATAATCCCCAAAGGCACGCCTGCCCAGAGCCCTTCTAGGCCAGGCTAGATTCTGTCAAATTTTGAACACTGACCATCAAAGCTTGTATTACAATTACTCTCATTTAGTGATAAAGCCATCTTTCAGAAGGATTTTTGTGTGTTATTAATAAATACAATTTATACAACTTTCGTCAAATGTCATATAGAGAATTGATTCTGTTTCCTATTCATCATAAGGATAATTTCTCACTTAAAATATGCAGCCTACGGGGCTAACAGAGCCCACTGGTAACGAATTATATAATCTTGGAAAAGTCATTTAACTTCTGAACATCAAATCATTCCCAACTCCAAAGCAGAGAGCGTGAGCTAGGTTTTCAAGAATCTGTAGTAATGTGGACTATGACATTTTCAAAGTTATCAAGGAAATCAATACCATCAAAAACTTTCTGCTTTATTAAAGAAAATCATTTCTTCACAACATAAGTCACAGCCACTGTCCTCTGCCTAGTGTTCTCACTATTGCTTCACAAACAAGGAGATTGTAACACATGGAAAAAGGTAGGAGAATCAGAACCATAAAATACAGGCCAACATTTACTACTGAGTTTTATTATTTAAAAATTATTACCAGAGGTAGAGGCAGGCAGATCTCTAGAAGTCTGAGGCCAGTCTGGTCTACAGAGCTAGTTCCAGGAACTTAAAATCTGATCAAAGGCAGGAAAGAGTAAGAGTGATTGATTGCTTCACAAGTCTGAGGATGTGGGTTTGGATCCCAGGACCCACGTGAGAAATCAAGTGTGGCTGCACAAGTGTGGCTGCAGAGGCATCTGTGACCCCAATGCTGTTGAGGGCAGAGACAGGAGGGTCTTGCTTGAAAAACAAAAGCAAAAACAAAAAAAAATTAATTCTATCTCAAAGAATATAAATGGAGAGTGATAAACAGGGCACTGAGAACCTCCTCCAGCTTCTACAAGTGCATGCATCAAGGTATACACACATGTACATGTGCAACACACACATATATGTTATCTCTCTCACACACACACACACAAAATTTGGGAATAGGTATTGGTGTGTCACGAAAGACTGTGCACAAGCTACAAGCAATGAAGGCACTCTTCCACTGAGCTATCTCAAAGCTACAAGCAATGAAGGCACTCTTCCACTGAGCTATCTCAAAGCTACAAGCAATGAAGGCACTCTTCCACTGAGCTATCTCAAAGCTACAAGCAATGAAGGCACTCTTCCACTGAGCTATAGTCTCCAAGCTACAAGCAATGAAGGCACTCTTCCACTGAGCTATAGTCTCCAAGCTACAAGCAATGAAGGCACTCTTCCACTGAGCTATAGTCTCCAACCCAAGAGTTAATTACAATCCAGAGCAACATGTGATTGTGTTGTGGACAGTAAACATAGAAGATGAATCTTGGAAGGAAGTAGAGAATCAACTTAAAATCTCAATTGGACATTTTAAGGGTCAGAGGTAGAGGGGAGAGAGAAAAAACAATATGAATAGAAATTTAGAAGACAGGAAATAAAAGGCAGTGAGGTGCATGGGCTATAGTGGCTGATCATATTGAGATGGGAGGCTGGAAGCCACTCCAGGCTCTGGCGAGTGGAGGCATCTAATCGCCTCACTCTGAGGGCAAGAGCTACCCTCTGGAGATGAGGCTGAGAGAAAAGGGAGGCTCCTCGGGTTCCTTAAATGTGTAAATGAGAGGGAGGAGTTTAAGGAGCGACACTGTGGGATTTAGTGATGGATCTGACAGGAAAGAAAATAGGGAAGGGAAAAGCCAAAAAAAAAAAATCCTACACTATAATTAGTTTCACCTGACATTTTCATCCATGTATACAGTGCATCTTGGTCCGATCTGCCCATCAGCCTCTCCTGTCCCTTCCCATGCCTAATCCTCTTCCTAGCTAGTTCTACAGTTTTGTCTTTTTAGAAGCGAAATATCCAAAATTTCAAGCTCCTATTCTTTTTTTTTTCTTTTTCACATTTTTTTTTAAATTTTATTTTGTATTTATCAAGAAAAACAGTAAATTGAATTTAAAATGCTGATAAGTTAACAATAACTATAAAGAAAATAAAAATCATAAGCATGACTTATCAAGGGTGATAACGCAAATAATTTGCTACACATAAAATTACTTTGTGTTCAGCTTTCCCTCTGGATTTTTTTTTTCCATCCCTGTATATCCTTATTCAAGGTCCCTTCCCCCTTCCACCACATTTGGTCATTCTTTCTTCTCCACAACTCCCCATCCCCTCCCTGGGCAGGGAGCACACAGTCCTATGGTCCCACTGACCCAATAATGCTTAGTTCAGTCTCCACTCCTGGCAAATCCAGTTTTGTCCCCCCTCCCTCAAGAGTGAGTCAGGTGTTCCTATAGGTGTAGTGGGATCCGAAGGGTCAGTCCAGGGTGTTTCTGATTCCAAGCTGTTTAGTGGTTGTGGTTTTCATCAAGCTCCTATTCTTAACTGAAGTACTATAGGCAACAGCAGGGACATAAGAAAACATTTGTTATAGAGAAAATAAAAATAATTTTATTTTACCTATGTCTTGGAGGCAGATAATAACACACATATATTTTATTTTTGTGATCTGTTCACTGGGGGATTGGGATATTTTTCCCATTCTCTAATTCTCAGTTTCCTAATATGTAAACTCAGAGTGATGGGGCCCATAGAGGATTAAATGAGACTTTTGCTTTCTTAAGATGGTATCTCACCCTAACCTAGGCTACTATTGACTCGTGATCCCCCTGCCTCAGCCTCCCAAGTGCTGAGATGACAAACACGCCACAATGACTGTCTTGAGATTTGTTTTTCATATTTTTACAAAACTCTTACTTAAAACATTTTTGCTACATTTTGAGGTGTGTGTGTGTGTACGTGTGTGTGCGTGGGCACACATCATGGTGCATATGTGGCAGTCATAGGACTACTTATGAGAATCCACCCACATATTATATGGGTCCCGGAGTCTGAACTTCATAACAATACCTTTACCTGCTGAGTCAGCTCATGACTTCTATCTTTGGCTTCTTTTGTGTGTTTGGGTGGTGTATCCTTGCCATTGAACACTTGTTAAGGTCAGAGACGGCTTTCAGGAGTTCATTTTCCCCTTCCCTGATGTGGAAATCTAAGTCAGGTCAGTAGTCTTGGTGGCAAGCACTGTTAACTGCTGAGCCATCCCATTGGCTGAAGAGCTATTTTTGGTTTTGGGGGTGTTTGTTAGTTTGTGGGTTTTTTGTTTGTGACAGTTCTGTGTGGTGCAGCTAGCTCTGGCTGGAACTCAATATGTAGACTAGTCTGACCTCTAATTCATAGAGTTCTTCTTGCCTCTGTCTCCCAAGTTTTGCAATCAAAAGGCATGTGCCACCATAAAGCATCTGGCGTCTCTCTCTCCTCTCTCTCTCCCTCTCTCTCTCTCTCTCTCTCTCTCTCTCTCTCACACACACACACACACACACACACACACACACACCAAAGATAAAACAAAACCATCACAAATAAGGCATCTTTCTTGTTAGTGCTAAGTCTTATGTCAATATCTAACAGGATGCATTTGGTGTGACAGTTGGAATTATCCTGGTAATCTGAGACTGGAGGTTGGAATTCAAATGAAGATTTGGGACAGTAGAGTCAGTTGTTGAGAGTTATCGCTGAGGTCAAGAAACAATGCAGCAAGTATGAGGGGAGAAGGGGCCAGGCCTGGTTGAATTTGACTCCCTCATATTCACCCTTCAGAAGAGGGAGAGGGTGAGAAATATTTAATAAGAGCTTAGACCTGGTAGCAAGTGCTTTTACCTACTGAGTCAGCTCAATGGCTCAGGGCATTTATTTATTTATCTTGTGTGTTTGGAGTGGGAAAAAAAAAAAGAAATAAATGAAGGAAGGATGAAGACCTAAAGAAAGAGAGTGCAACAGTATAAAATTCAAGAGAGATGATTCTAGTTAAGAAGTAGACAATATTTCAAAATGTTGCAGAAAAGACATAAAGAGGTTATTGCATATCAATAAAGGAAGCAATCCATCAAGAAAGACTCAATAATTGTAAAAATGTATTTATTGAGTGTTGGGGCACCTAGTTTGATAAACCAAACAGTAGCAGGCCTAACAGTTCCAGAAGTTCCTGGTACAGTAATAGCGGTGACTTAATAATACCCTCCCTACTCTTATCCTTAGGTTATCTGAACTAAAACTCTTAAAAGACACTTCAGAGGTAAACTGCATCACAGATTAGATGGACGTAGTAGATATCTATAAAATATTCCATGGAGCCTTCTCTAAAATAGACCACATTGTAGGTTACCAAATCTTAACAAATATAAAATAATCTAAATAATTTCTTGTACCTTATCAGATAAAAGTGAAACAGGATAAATAGCTGGAGATTGACTAAGCCATTCTTGGAAAATCAAGAGCAAGCCAAACTCAAAAGCACTAGGAGGTGAGAAATAATAGAGACTAAGGTAGAAATTAATGTGTAGAGGTTAAAGAACAGTACATACACTCAACCAAACAAAGTGATTCTTTGAAAAGATACACAAGACTGGTGAACCCTGTCAAAGCAACCAAAAGAAGATGCAAATTTATAAAATTAGAGATGTAAAAAGTAAGGTTATAGCAAACTTCACTAAGAAATAATTTGAAAATGCATATTTCCCCCAAAACAGAAAAATCTAGAAGAAATGGACAAATATTTAGGGACACATGACCAATTGTAGTAGTTTGAATGAGATGACCCTCATATTCTGAGGTATTGGCATTCTTGGTCCCCAGTCACTGATGCTATTTGGGGAGGCTTAGGGTGTATGGTCTTGCTGGAGGAAGTATGCCAGTAGGCTTTGAGGGTTCAGGCCTTTTTCTATCCTCAGCTACTCTCTCTGTTTCCTGCTTGTGGACTGGTGAGATGTGACATACAGTCACATGCACTGGGATGTGAGTTTCCATCTGTTCCTGCAGCTGTGTCTGCTGTTTGCCATCCTCTGTCTCCCCTCCCCCCACCCTAGTGATAGTGACGAAGTTGTATCCCTCTGGAACAAAGCCCCAAACAAGCCCTTTCCTTTATAAGTTGGGCATGATGTGTTATCATGTCAATAGAGAACTAACTAATGTCACCTACCAAAATAAAGTCAGGAAGATATAAACAAGCAGATTCATAACAAGGACCAAAGGAATGTGCCTCAACATGACAAAGGCTATACACAACAGATTTTATACTAACTAAGGGTAAACTGAAAGCATCTCCTCAAAAATCAAGAATGATGCAGAGGCAAAGGTATCTAGGCTCATTGCTTGATGTGTTAGCTAGAGCGATAAAAAAATAAAAGAAAAAAGAACAAAACAGGACAGCAGGAAGCCATAATGTTTCTATTTACAGTTGCTGTGATCCTGTACTTACAAGACTTTAATGGGGCTGAAGAGATGGCTCTGTAGCAAAGAGAACTGACTGCTTCTGCAGAGGACTTGGGTTGCCTTCTCAGCACCTGAATGGCAGCTCACAACTATAAGTAACTCCACTTTCAAGCCTTCTTTTGTACTGTGGATGCATGTGATGCACATTCACAAATGGAAGCAAAACACTCATACATATAAAAAATAAATCTTTTTTAAAAAAGATCTTAATGACTTAACCAGAAAAGTTGGATCTAAGAAAGAAGGTTGGAAAAATATCAGAATACAAAAATCAACAAACAGAAATCAGTAGCCTTTTTTATACCAATAACAAACTTTCTGAGAAAGAAATCATGAAAAAGAACCTAATTCATAGTATATAAGAAAAAAATAAGTAGACCTAACCAAGGTGGTGAAATACCTATACAATAAAAACTTTGAATAACTAAATCAAAGAAAACACCAGAAGATTGAAAAATCACCCCGGTTTAAAGATTGGCAGAATCAGTGTTGTGAAAGTGTCTTTATTACTAAAAATGAGCTATAGATGCAACACTGTCCCCATCAATATTATAATTGAATTCAAAGAAATAGACAATTCTAAAATTCACATGAAAGCACACAAAAGGTTCTGAAAAGTCAAAGCAAGGGAAGTCAAAAAGATAATCAGGCACCACAGTATGTGATCTCAGAGTATGCTACACTGCCATAGTAACCAATACAGCACAAAACAGACATGAGGACCAATGGAATAGGAGCTAGAAATAGATTCCCATAGCTACAGCCACTTAATTCTAGACAAAAACAGATGTTTAAGAAGAGACAATCTCTTTAACAAAAGGTTCTGAGAAAACTGGATAGTTAACCTTATCTAGAAGAACAAGACATAATCCATATATCTCAGCTTACTAAAAAGATTAATTCAAAGTGGACCAAAGACACAAAACTTTGAAATACTAGAGGAAGGCATAGATAGACAGGATACTTTAAGATGTAAACACTTGACAAGGGCTTTTTCCTCTACAACAGCAAACAAGATAAAGAGCAGTCTAACCCTTACATGGTTCTAGATATAGACAAGCTCTTTCATGACCGACCTGTTACCCAGACAGATGCATACAGAGCAGATGCTAAAGAAATTCCAAGGATATTCCAGATCCTGTATGTCAATGAAGGAGAAAGTAAGAAGGAACCAGAATTTCCAGTGGTTCCTGGGGGATAAAAATCTAATTATATTTGCCACAAAGGACATGAGTTTATTCCTACTCTTTATCACTTCCCAACTAACTGAGAGGCCTGTATGAAGCCATTGTGGCACATGTTTAAACGTCCCCTGCTCTGGAGTGCCGCTGGTGCCATATTAAATGTCATAAAGATCACATGGACAAGAAGGAAGAGATCATAGCACCTTGCAAAGTTTATTATGATATGTCATCGGCAAAGAATCTATTGTTATTAGCAAATTCAACTGAAGAGCAGAAATGGGTTCGTCGGTTGGTGAAAAAGATACTTAAGAAGCTTCCAGCTTCAGACCCTTTTGCCCGATCATCTCCTAGGACCTCAATGAAAATACAACCAAACCAGTCTATCCAGTGGCCTAGCGGACAGCTTGCTCCAAATAAACCAAGCTAACTGCCTTCTATGAAAGCAGCTATTCAGGTGATCACATTCTTCCAGCCACCAGACTGAAATAGGATGTCTGAAAACTTAAATAAATGCTATATTCTACTGAGAGACTGACACACGTGCATACATTTCCTTTCCCCTGAAATAATTTCAAATCATGGAGGAGTTTTCTGGGCTGCTTTGAAACAAGTCAAACAACAGTAATTGGGAGTAAAGACGTTGTCATGCAGCTCTTCAAGACTCACTTTCTAGAGCTCTTGGCAGTCACACTACATTTCACCGAAGGCTTGGGAAGAGTTTAAGGAATTCACTTTTTGGCTTCAACAGAAGGTTTTCACCTGCACACTAGCCAGAAGAATTGGGAGTGGATCCCACTATAGTGATGCTGACTGCATCTTTAAGACGTTACCATGATGTTGTGTTCATGTATGTATGCACATATGAGTTGAGCCTCATATATATATACACACACACACCACACAAAACACACATTGTACTGTAATACTGCAAGAAGGTATTTTTAACTTACCATTTTATTTTTATACACATTAATCAGATATCATGACTTCAGTTGCAACTATGCACTCGTATAAAGCCATAATGTTGGAATTTATATCCTTCATTCATGTACCTGATAGGAGATGCATGTTTGTGTAGACAGTAATTGTAACAAAACATTTGAAGTTAATTATTCCAGTTTCCTAATGCTCATGGTAGGCAACTTTACCCATTTTGAATGCCTTAATTTAATTTTTCTCCCCCAAGTCTCAGCCCTTTTCTATATTTAAGAAAGAACAAGTGTTTACCAGTTCTTAGGATGCAGCTCACTTTGTGGGGAAAATAGTGCACTTACATGCAGCATTTGTACAGTGTCGGCCTATTTGGTATGTGACAGTTTTTAATGTACTTGGTCATAGAAACAATAACGGATTATATTGGAAAGAAAAAGAAAAGAAAAAGACTCCAACAGTACAGGAAAGAATTCTAAGAATTGGCAAATGAAATTATAGAAAAATAAAAATCTCCTGTACAGCAAATGAAAGTACTAGTGAAGTGAAGAGATGGTTTACAGGATGAGAAAGAAAGTTTGTCAACTATGTATTACCAGATATGTTATTAGTTTTTGAGTTGATCAGGGATAGGGCTTATGAGGAAAATTCTCGAAGTGATGGCTGGTGGGAGCTCTGGGGAGCTCACTGAATTAAGAACAGCCACTGGGGAACCTTCAAGAAAAGGAACTAGGCCCTCCAAGGATAGGCAGCTGTCCACTGACATGGGCAGTATGTGGAGCCTGGAGGGGAGAGATCAGACTGTGTTTCTATGTGTAGACTGGCACTTCAGGGTGCCAGTTTTTTAAACTATAACAATTAAGCACGAAAAACCCTAAATGAATGAATCAACGAATTGACCAATGAACTAAATAGACAGTTCCAAAAGGAAGAAATACAAATAGCCTACAAATACTTGAGACTATTAGAGTGGAAGAGACCCACAATTCAGTTCCCAGCACCCACATCCAGCAGCTCACAAATCATCTATAATTTCACAGCTCCAGGTGATTCAATGCCCTCTCCTGGCTCCTGCTGGTACTTGTGAGCAGATACACACACTCCCACACAGACACACATAGACACATAATTACAAATAAAATAAATTAAAGAAACGTGCTCAACACCTTTAGCCATCAGGCAAATGCAAATTAAAACTGCTTTAAAATGACACTTCAAGGACCAAGATGTCTACCATGAAGAAGATAACAAATAATCTTGTAGCAGGAAATTAGAATTTACCCAGGTAAATGCTTGTGACATCAAGGAACTAAATGCCATTGGGGTGTGGCCAGCCAGCTTCAGGGAGACCCCAGATCCCCAGTGACTTGGACTCTTGCTCTCTTTGTTCCAGCGTGCCCCGGGGTAGAAGCTCTCAGCCCCTTACTCTGCGCCCTCAGCCCCATTTTTCTCCTAGAGTTGTTTGCTGTCTAGTAAGTACCTTTTTTCCCAATAAATATTAACTGATAATATTGAGAAGCGATTGAGAATCTTTCAGCACTTGGGAAGCAGAGGCAGGTGGAGCTCTGTGCATTTTAGGACAGCCTGGTCTACACAGCTAATTTCAGGCCAATCAAAGTTACAGACCCTGTCTCAAAATATAAAAAGCAAAAGATATCTAATTCCAGATTTTAAGTCCACATACCATAGAGACACTATATTTCATGTTTATTGCTATATTATTTATAGTTGTTAAGAAATGGACCAGCATACATATTCATAAATAGATGAGTGAATAAGGGTAGCATGCTATATACATACAATGAAATTTTATACTGCCTTAAGAAAAAGTTAAGCTGATGCGATGAAATGGCTCAAGAGGTAAAACACTTTTTGTATAGGCCTGATGACCTGAATTTGCTTCCTAGAATCCATGTAAAAAGCCAGAAGTGATGGCATGTGTCTGTGATCTTAGCACTCCTGTAGTGAGACGGGAGATAGAGACAGAAGAATCAGCTGGAACTTTGTAACCTTGTGTAGGCAGTGCAGTGGCAGAAACAAGAGAGACTCTGCCTCAAAAACAAGGTGGAAGGAGATGTGAACTTCAGAGAAATAATTTCTGACCTCCCCATGCTTGTGGCATATGTGTGACCCTCCCCCAAAAGTGTGTGTATGTTCCCACAAACACATAAGACAAATAAGTAAATCTCTAAAAACAAAGAAATAAAATTATGACTTTGTACAAAAATGGATGGATCTGGAGATCATTATGTTAAGTGAAAGAAGCTAGACTCAGAAAGACCAGAACAAAGTATTGAAGATAATATAACACTTTGTGCTGTTTCTTTCTTTCTTTTCTTTTTTTTTGTCAACTTGATATAAGCTAGAGTTATTTGGGAAGAGAGAACTTTAGCTGGGGATTGACTCTATCATATTGGCATGTGGGAAAGTCTGCGAGGTATTTTTTTTATTAATAACTGATGTGGGAAAACTCAGTCTACTGCAGGTAGTGCCTTCTCTGGACAGGAGGTCTTGGGTGGCTTAAGAAAGGATGTTGAGAAGCCATAGGAGCAAGCCAGTAAGCAGTGTTTCTCTTTGGTCTCTGCTTCAGTACCTGCCTCTAAGTTTCTTGCCTTGAATCCTGCCCTGAGTTCCCTTCAGGCTGTACAATGAAATAAAACCCTTTCATTTCTAAGTTGCTTTTGGTCATAGTCTTTATGATAGAAAAAAAGTAAGACATATTGTGCAAATAATAAAAAGCTTGGGGAAATTAATGCTTTAGTATTCATACACACACACACACACACACACACACACACACACACACACAAGTTTCTTGTTATGCTCAGAGAGAAAGAATAAACTTCAAAACTTCTTTATCCAAAATGTCACACAAATCTAAGTGATGTAAGTCTCTTGCCTGAATATCACTGGTTTGCATTGTGATGGCACCAAGAACTAAAAACTGAAAGATCAAATGCTAATGTCTGGCTGTAAGTTTAAGAAAATTAGGTAGGGGCTGGAGAGATGGCTCAGCGGTTAAGAGCACCCTCTGCTCTTCCAGAGGACCCGGGTTCAATTCCCAGCACCCACATGGCAGCTAACAACTGTCTGTAGTTCCAGTTCCAGGCAAACACCAAGGCAAATAAATAAATAATAAATAAATAAAGTTTCTAAAAAAAAAAAAAAAAAAAAAAAAAAAAAGAAAATTAGGTAATTCCTTGCTTCTTTCTTTCTTTCCTTTTTTTTTTCTTTTTTCTTTTTAAGACAAGGTTTCACTGCGTAGCCCTGGATCTCCTGGAACTCACTCTGTAGACCAGGCTGGTCTCAAACTTACAGAGATCCATCTGTTTCTACCTTCTGAGTGCTGGAATTAAAGGTGTGCACCACAACTGTTTGGTTCCTTGTTTCCTTTTAAATTGGATTTTTAAAATCTAATTCTGTGTGGTATTTAGATAGGCTAAACAAGAAGCTTCAAGTTAGAAAATATTTATTAGAAAAGGAAATAGAGGGGCTGGAGAGATGACTCAGCAGCCACCGTCTGCTCTTCCAGAGGACCCGGGTTCAATTCCCAGCACCCACATGGCAGCTAACAACTGTCTGTAGTTCCAGTTCCAGGCAAACACCAAGGCAAATAAATAAATAAATAAAAGTGTTAAAAAAAAAGAAAAGGAAATAGAAATTAAATCTACCAAGACCAAAAGTAATAATTTAGTGTTTATAATATATGTGCATGCCATCCCATCTGTTTTTAGTGGTTCTATATTTGATAAAACTAACAATAAAGTATCATTTCAATCTTGGTGCATGAAAATAGTAGAATACATCACTGGAAATGCCTCAGGATATTGGAATAAGTAAGACATACCTCTTCCTCCAAAAATATTCTTCTTATGTACCAGATATAAGATTGATTTAAATTCATGCATGGTTTAAGCTTGTCCTCCAAGAAGCATACTGGAGCATCAATAGGCCTAGCATCAGAAGCACTCAGCTTGAAGATTTTTCTTTTTCTTGTGATGGTGCTGAGGATCAAACCTAGGGCCTTGTATTTGCTGGGCCAGCACTCCACCACTGAGCTGCACATCAGCCCTTTTAGTTGAATCTCACTCGGTTATCCAGGCTAACTGTGAACTCACTTTGCAGTTCAGTAGGCTTGAACTTGCCATCTTTGTATCATTTTCCTAAGTAGCTGGTGTAGTCTGAGGTTTCCAGCCTGCAGTCTGGTCTGGAGGAATCTTTCTCACCTACAGTTCCACAGCCATTTATAAGATAATTATTCAGAGGCTAGTATTTGGACCAACAGCTCAGGCTCATTACCAGCTAGCTCTAACAACTTAACTCAATAGTGCAGGTATATTAATGTTGCCTATAAGATAAAAAGTTATGTAGAGAAGCCAATGTTCTCCTGAAGCTGCAACTCCAAAGGCATATCTTCAGTGTGTCTTCATGGGGAAAAAGCTGACATCCTAGCAGAATGGGTTAGCAATGAAAATCCCAATGTTTAGAATAAGAAGGCATTTCTTTGAGTGGAGTATGATTAAATCCCCTTATCATAAGTACAATTCAGCCAAATCAGTTCTGTGTGAAGCAAACACCTGCTATCCAAATACACATGACTCTGCTGATCCAGTTTGATCTAAAGGTAAATTTTAGGATAACCAGAAGACTCGAGAATTTGCAAACCCTTTCATCAACATTATTTCTCAACAAATTAGTGTTTTGCTAAGGGATTAGGGAGCATGGAGTTCAAGATTGGGTTGTCTTCTAAGCGCTGGAGTGCAGTGTTGTGAGTTAACAGTGTACGCTTTGACCACTGATGACATGAGGGAAAAGGACAAAGTGTTCTCAAAATTATTTTTGTGGTCTGGGTAAGCATCCCCAAAGGTCCATGTGTTAAGGACTTAGTCTTTAGCTTGTGATGCTCCTGGGGGTTGGTGGAGCCTGTAAGAAGCGGGGCCTGGTGAGAAGTTCTCTGATCATTGGATATCATTGAAGGTGATATAGGGACCTTGGCCCCTTCTTCATTTCTTTCTGGCTATGAGGAGGTGAGCAGCTTCCTGCATTAAGTAATCCTACCATAGTGTACCAAAAACAATGAAGACAATCAAACATGGACTGAAACCTCCAAAATCTGGAGCTCAAACAAGCCCTTACCTTTTCAAGTTGGCAGTGTGAGGCATTTGGTCATAGTGAAGAAAGTCCGAAACAATTGTTCAGCTTTACACTTAGGTAGGATAACACCTCTCAGCAAACCTGTCTCTTTGCTCCCGGACTTGTATGAACTGTTTTTCTCAGCTTAGGATGATATTAAAAAGTCATTAATAATACATGCGTTCTTTTGGTTTAATGATGTGAAAAAAGGCATTTTGTAGAGCTCAAGGCAGCAGGCATGCTGGGTAAATAAGTGCCTGCTGATCTACAACCCTAGTCCAAACAGTTCTTTTAATAGGCCGCCATTTTGTCTATTTGGCTGTGATCAGGCAAGGCAGCTAAAGTGCTCATTTAATACACAGAGGCCAAGACAGGAGAAGCAGGCTCTAACTCATATCTAGGACTAATATTCTAGAACGTTTACCCTGAAATAAATACCTTGTCTCTGGCCTTTCAGGAGGACAGCTGAGAATGCTTTAGCATGCACCTATGAATCCTTTGTGGAGTAGGAACACCTTGGAGGCAGGGAAATTGGTTATGTTAGAGAATTCCAGAGAAAGTGCCAGATTTTGGCCCTGATTATGCAGTAAAGTCTTTCCTGAAGTGATAAAAGTGTTAAGGTCAGGAATATAAATTTAAAAGGGTGCCATGCCGCTGGATGGCTTGCAGCTTTAAGTAGCTGTATGCAATCTTTATTTGGAGGCACTAACAGCCCCTCTTCGCTATCCACAACACTCATCTTGATGAGTGTTACTGGAAACTGCAACCCTGTTCTCTCTCCCCAGCTCTAGGGCCAGTTAACAGTGGAATACTCAGGAACATCCACCCAGGAAACACTTTGCATACTAACACAGGCTAACGCCTCCTGAAAAGCTGCACTGTCCCTCTGCTGACTGCCCAAAGTCATTGTTGTTGCTGCTTTTTTCAGGGGATTGATTCATCAGGTCACATGTACAGCAACACATGTTGGAGACTGAAGAAGCTGTTTAATGGTTGAAAAAATAAAGATGCAACTCAGGCTGGCATGCAGCTGTGCATTGCCTTTTTTTTTTTTTTTTTTTTTTTTTTTTTTTTTTTTTTTTTTTTTTTTTTTTTTTTTTTTTTTTTTTTTTTTTTTAAGTTCATGGACGGCTCAGAGCCAGCTGAACAGGCACAGGAAGGATGAGCAGGGCTCTCCAGAGCATGCCAATATCCCTTCAACTCAATTCTTGCTCAATAAAGCTGTTAAGTGTTTACAATGAGCAAAAATGAAGATTTCTTGCAGTGTTTTACATGTCTGAGAGGTTTTGTACTTATCCCCTGCTCCTTGAAAGTTTTAAAAACAGAATAAGATCAGATAATGTGAAAAGCTGGCTAGATCCAGAATGGAGCAGTTGTCGTCTGAATCTGAGTTTCTTTTTCGTCTTTATCCCTGAATATAGAGGCCATTTGGAGAATACAGTGTGTTCCTACCATCCTGACTGTTCTGTGTAGATAAAGTCATCATCATCATTGTTATCAAAGTTCTGTACACTTAGAAGCAAAAGGGATTGTACTTTGAATCCATTTTATAAAGAAAATCAGGACGAAAGTCAGAAGAACATATTTAATGTTAAAGCAAAATGTACTTTAGGGGAATAATTAATGCAGTATATAACACTACTTCTCAAATGTCAATGTGTCTACAATTATTATCATTAAAAGGATGTTAGGGTAAAGGGGATTGAGAATTTGCATATTTGCCAGAATTCTGGCAGTACTGGCACTGTTCATTCATAAACTAATACATAGAAACATACATTTTCCTAGCAACAGTTTTTCTATCACCCAAAAAATTCTGAAATAGTCTTAACTAATCATTAAAAAAGATTCTTTTCAAAATATTCTATTTTATGTATATGGATATTTTGCCTGCATGTATCTGTGTGTACCATCTGAGTGCCTGATGCCTACAGAAGCCAGAAGATGGTATCTGATCCCCTAGAATTAGACTTACAGATGGTTGTGAGATGCCATGTGTGTCCTGGGAACTGAACTCTGGTCCTCTGTTAGATCAATAAGTATTTTTAACCACGGAGACATCTCTAGTCCCCAGAAGGACATTTTCTTAAAACAAAATATTTGTAATTAAGAATTATGGAAAGATATGTCTGATTTCTTTTTCTAGGATAAACTTGTGTACAAATTACATCTACTGAACCTCTCATTATTATTTTACTGGCCTTTATTATTTACATGATTTCAACCTAATTTTAACATATTATATTATCTAATTTTAATAAGACTAAGTAGTAATTAAGAATAAGTGTCAAGGTTATGGGAACAGCATGTCAAAGATCCAGAGACTACCAGAGCACACAGACCTTCCAATTGAGCTCCTAAACCTTACTTAATCACATGACCCAGTTGATTCTCATGTTCTTGGTGTAATTAATAGGTACCTCTTACCATCAAAAGGGACTCAGTCTAGAAAATAAACTATAATCACCCTAGTCACAGCTCATGCAGAGTTTAAGTTGTATATCATTTAGCACATAGTTTTCCTATATCATTAATCTACTTATGTCTATGTATTACCTTTCTGGTGAGATCACAACTTGTTTGAGAACAACACCAGCCTCATTTATCCACTAAATCAATATTTACTGAGTATTCTTAAAAAAAATGTGGAATTATTTTCTACATGTAGATGCAAATTAGATGTATACAACTCTTAATGTCAGAAAACATAAAACTGAGTAGTGCTTTCAGCCCTAATATAGCTTATTGGTCCATCCATTCATCCATCCATCCATCCACCTATCCATCCATCCATTCATCCATCCAATGAAATTCTACTGAAGACTGACTTATGTCTGGCCTCAGCTGGATCTTTCTTTTGTATGTTTATTTGTTTTTTCCTAGACAGGGTTTCTCTGTGTAGCCTTGGCTGTCTTGGAACTCACTTTGTAGATTAGACTGGCAGCCAACCTGCTTACCTTTCTCTGCCTCCCAAATGTTGGATTAAAGACATGCCTCACCATGCTGGCTTCTTCCTCCTCCTTTGTCTTCTTCCTCTCTCTCTCTTCCTCCTCCTTTTAAATATAGAATCTCACCATGTTACTCTGGTTCACTTGGAACTCACTATGTAGACCAGTCTGGCCATGAATTGTCAATATTGACCTGCTTCTGCTCCCCAAATGCTGGGTTTAAATGGATGTGCCACCATGCCTGGCATATTTTGCTCTTTTGATCTTGTTTATTTTCAATTTTTAGTCATGATCTTCCATTTTTCTTTTTAATTTACAAAAAGGTATGTGTTTGTGTGCATTTCTGCATGAAGGCCAGAGGCATAGGATCCTCCTGGGGCTAGAGTTACAGGTGGTTGTGAGCCATCCTATGTGGGCTGGGAGCTAAATCTGAATAAGAGCAGTAACTACTTTTAACTACTGAGACATCTGTCTTGCTGCCTCCTTTACTTTTTTATTAAAATTTATATTTTCACTAAGCATGTATGCCTTCCTTTCTGATCCCTGTTCCCCAAACCCATTCAGCCTTATAGCTTCTGTGACCTCCTTGAAACCCTTCAATTTCACTGGACTCATATATGTCCCAGTTCTTACTATCAGTTTCCATTTCATTTCTTCCATATTCTCTCTCCAGAAGACAATTGCACAATTGCCACATACTATTTATGTCTTTCTTTTTTTTTTTTTTTTTAAAACTTTATTTATTTATTTGCCTTGGTGTTTGCCTGGAACTGGAACTACAGACAGTTGTTAGCTGCCATGTGGGTGCTGGGAATCGAACCCGGGTCCTCTGGAAGAGCAGACGGTGCTCTTAACCGCTGAGCCATCTCTCCAGCCCCTATTTATGTCTTTCTAAGGTGATCATCAGGAATGCTGTATGTCTTTATAACCTTGTGTTGAAGCTGTAGCGATATCTCAGTGGTTAAGAGCATTGGCTGCTCTTCCAGAGGACCCAAATTTGATTTCTAGCACCCACATGATGGCTAGCAGCCATCTGTAACTCCAGTTCCAGGGGATCCAACACCATCTTCTGGCCTCTGTGGGAGCTGAAACGGGGTGGTGAACAGACATACACACAGGCAAAACACCCAAACACATAAAAACCAAAATATCAAAATCTCTCTGGCATGCTCTGTGAATGGTATTATCTAGTCATGCTTTATTTAATCATTCATTCATGCAACTGATACTTGTTATACAGCTACTATGCTCATGTTCTGTGAGTGACATATACCCCTGCAGATCCATTCGTTTATCTACTCAACACATATATTTTTTAAAAGTCTCCGGCTATACACAACATTATGTTAACCTCAGGGATAAAATATAGAACAGGTAAGATCCAGTATTTCTTTTCTTGGAATGTATGATTTTGAAGTGAAGTCAGATCTATAAACAAAAGAATTACAACACAGAAAGACAAACAGCACACTGCCATGGAAACCAGGTGAAGGAGCCATTAGTGATTCCTGTGGGAAAGCTTCCCTGTGGTACTGGGCACTTGACTTCCCAAGCACAGCTGTTTCTTTGCTGCCACCCATTGCCAGGCTGCTGTAACTCTGAGCTCACTTTGGTGAGAAGCAGACACATGGGCCAGTTCTGTTTTGTCTATGGATGGCATGAAAGTGGTTCCAATCTGAATTTCCCATTTCTACAGAGGAATAAAGGCACTCAAGAATGACCAGATTTTCTAGAACAACAGGGTTGGGACATGGAAAGACCAGGGTGTATCCATGCTTTCAAGGCAAAGCTACAAACATGTAGTTTTAGGAGAAAGCACAAAGCTGAAGAGACAGGGATTATAAGGGCAAGGGTGGGGGCTTGAGGACAATTAAAGAGATAACCCCTTATTTAAAAATAAACAGGTAAAAGAAAATGTCATGGTAACTCATACCTGTAACCCAGCAGTTGGAGGGCTGAGGCAGGAGAATTTCTGTGAGTTACGGGGTCAGTCAGGATTAGAGAGTGAGGTCCTATGTGAAAAAAGTAACAAACCAACAAAACAAAGAAAAGGGGGAACTTTTGGAAAAAATGGACTTAGATATGGGCCTGGGTTGTAGCTTTGTCAATAGGAAGCTTGCTTAGTATGTACAAAGCTCCTGGCTCAGCCCTCAGTGTCACACGGAAACAGCTGTGGTACACAACTGTAGTGCTAGTACTCAGGAGGAAGAGTCAGAATTGGAGCTGAAGATCAATCTCAATTATGTAGCAAGTGCTTTTCCTTTCTTTTTGTCTTTGAGGTAAGATCTCATGTATCCTAGACTGACTTCACACTCCTCGTGTATCTTGAAGTTTCTTGAACTTCTGACTGTCCTGCCTCTACTTCCTAACTCCAAGGCTTGTCATCATGCCCAACTTAAACAGTATTGAGCATTGAACCTAGGACCTCACGTACACTGTGAAACATCCTACCATCTGAGCCACATTCCCAGTCAACATAGCAAGCCTGAGGCTAGCCTGTGCTACATGAGATCCTATCTCGAAGAAAAGAAATCAGACCTGATTTATGTAATAGCCTACTCATATCTATAAACTTTTAACGTCAAATAATTTATCAGAATGGCTAGAAGAGACAGCCATTGAGAAAGAGATATATAAAGAGTTTTGGATGTGGATCAGCACAACTTCTGAAGCATGAGGCAAGGCTTGAAAGCGAAGGCTGGCTGAGGGGCCAGCAGAGCGGGAAGCTGCCAGGGTGTGGGCCAAGGCAGGAACCAGAGCAGCCTAGCTCTTCTGGGTCCAAGGTTTTCTGTCTCTTGCTGTAGTTACTTTGTGTCCAAACCCGCAGGCAGCATTTCATCTGTGAACCCTGGACTCTTACACCGCTATTGGATGTGGACTTGTTTCCCGGATCTGTTCCTCCTTTCCTTTTCTGGTCCCACTCACCCTTGTAAACTTAGAAGTGAGAAGCCCAAGTGTTGGACTTGACTCTTCTTCAATATATATATATATATATATATATATATATATATATACACACATATATAAATATATATAAAATATATATATTTTAAAGTGTGTGTGTGTGTGTGTGTGTGAGAGAGAGAGAGAGAAAGAGAGAGAGAGAGAACGAGCACCTAGGTACACATACAAATGAATGCAGGTGCCCTTCAAGGCCAGGAGAGTGAGTACTAGATCCTCCAGAGCTAGACTTAGAAGCAGGTGTGAGCCTCCTACATGGGTCTTGAGAACTGAACTGTGGTCCTCTGCAAGAGGACCTGTTTTTAATCACTGCCATGTCTCCAGTCCTGTCTCTCCTCTCTCCCCCTCTCTTCTCTCTCTCTGTCTCTCCTCTCCTCTCTTCTCCTTTCTCCTCTCAAAGAATCTAGTACATTGCTTGGTGCATGGTATTAACAATGTTGGCTGTAGTCGTTGAATGCATGGCATTCTGACTTCTCTTTGCTTTCTAGAGATAGTTCTTCCACTGCTTCTTTTAATTCAACAATTTTATAGTCAAGTTTTGGGTTGGTAGGCCTCAAGTGGTGGGCTTGCCTCTATATCTTATTTCCTGGTTCCATAGGGCCTTTTCTGCTCCTCAGTGATTAAGCCCCTGATCCTTCTGTCACCCGCCCCTTCTGATGAACTAATGCACATTGTCATGACATCTATGGATCACTCTCTTGAGTGCCAGGGAGAGGAACTTGTTATTACATCAGACATTTAGTCCAAGTTACAAAGTCTCAAATTAACAAACTGTTATAATTAATACACAATGTGTATTTACTATAGTTGATCAGCTCAGGTATTTGTTATAGTAATGCTAAGCTGGCCAACACAATGTATCTCTGACAATACTGCTATAATAACATTTCGTGTTTGGCAGGTCACAACTCTGTTAGCACCTTCTTCTATGTTTAAACCACTGCTATTTTGTCCTTTGTTTTTGCAGATCCCATGTCTGCAGATTCAACCAATGTGGTCAAAAGGTACTGGAGAACACGTGTCTGAACCAAACATGCAGAGTCTATGCTATTATTCTCTAAACAATCTAGCATAAAAACTGCTTATATGGTATTTGCAATATATTAGGCATTATACTCAACCTAGAGATTGGAGACATACAGGAAGATGTATTTAGGTCCTATGAAAATATGATGCTATTTGTGTGTATGTGCATATGTTCATGTGTATGTGCATGTGTGTATAAAGGTCAAGGAATAACTTCTTTTGTAATTTCTCCTAGTCATCTATACCTTGCTTTATGAAGCAGGATCTCTCACTGAGACCTGGTAGTAGGTCAATGTTTAGTAGGCGAGGCTTGACTGGAGGGACAGCAAGTCCAGGGATCAGCCTGTCTCCCCATCCCCATGTCTGGCTTCATGGGTGCTGGGATTGAATTCAGGTTTTATGCTTGGCTAGTAAGCACTTTAACAGGTAAGCATCTCCTGAGTGTCTGAACTGTGTTATAAATAAGGCTCCTTGCTATCCAAGGAACTCTGGACCCAAGCTTTCGTGGCTTCTAAAGGCTGATTGTGAGAGAAAATGGTAGAAAGTATGCTAGGAAGCTTTCTGAAAGACTTTTAAAGTAGTTATTTATTTTACATCCCAACCACAATTTCCTCTCCCTTCTCCCGTCCCTCCAACTACCCACTCTTCCACTGTTTCTGTTCAGAAAGGGCCAGGCCCTGCATGGTGTGTCAACAAAGCATGGCATATCAGGTCTCAGTTAGGTATGTTAGAAGTTCCACAAACAAATAATGTCACATACATATATATGTAGAGGGCCTAGGTCAGTCCTATGCAGGCTCCCTGGTTGCCAGTTCACATTCTGTGAGCTCCCATGAGCCAGGTTGGTTGTTTCTGTGGGTTTTATTGTGATGTCCTTGACTTCTTTGCCTCCTACCATGCTTCCTCTCTTTCTTCATCAGGATTCCCTGAGCTTGGCCAAATGTTTGGCTGAGGGTCTCTACATCTGTTTCCATCAGTTACTGGATGAAGACTCTCTGATGACAATCGGGGTAGTCACCAATCTGATCACAGAAGATCCTGAAATACTCCCCCTTTCCAGTAATTTCTTTGAGTACTCTCCCTCTCCACTGACCTCCAATCCCTCAAGTTTTCACTCCCCATCCACCCAGGGGATCTCTTCTATCCACCCTTCTCAGGTAGATCCATTTGTCCCTGCCCTCCTTGTTACCTAATCTTTCTCAGTCTGTGGATTGTAGTGAGTACATACAAGAGGTCATTGCTTTTGCTTTTTTTTTTAAACAGATGAGTAATACTTCATTGTGCAAATGTATCATATTTTCCTTATTCATTCTTGAGTTGAAGGGCATCTAGGCTGTTTCCCCTTACTACTGTGAATAATGTTGCTATGAACATAGTTGAGCAAGGATCCTTTGGCTGTATGCCCAAGATTGGTACAGCTGAGTCTTGATGTAGATTGATTACCAATTTTCTGAGACACTGCCATACTGATTTCCAAAGTGGCTGTATAAGTTTGCACTCTCTCCAGCTGTGGAGGAGTATTCCCCTTACTCCACATCCTCTCTAGCATAGGCTGTCATTATTGTTTTTGATCTTAGCCATTCTGACAGGTGTAAGATGGAATCTCAAAGTTGTTTTGATTTTCATTTCCCTGCTGGCTAAATAAAGATTTCTTAGTGTTCCTTGAACGTTTGAGATTCTTCTGTTGAGAATTCTGTTTAGACTGTACTCCATTTTTGAATTGGATTACTTGCTTTTTTGACCTCTAGTTTCATGAGCTCTTTATTTTGGAGATCAGCCATCTATAAGATGTAATGTTGGTGAAGATCTTTTCCCATTCGGTAGGCTGCTGTTTTGTCTTATTTGGTCATGTCCTTTCCTTACAGAAGAATTTTAGTTTTAGGAGGTCCTATTTATTGTCAATCTTAGTGTCTGTGCTACTGGTATTCTATTTAGGAAGTCGCCTCCTGTGCCAATTCATTCAAGGCTATTTTCCACTTTCTCTTCTATCAGGTTCAGTGTAAGTGAATTTATGTTCAGGTCTTTGATTCACTTGAACTTGAGTTTTGCGCAGGGTGATAGATGTGGATTTATTTGTATTCTTCTACATGCTGATATCCAGTTATGCCAGTACCATTTGTTGAATATGCTTTCTTTTTTTCTGTTGTATAATTTTGGCTTCTTTTTCAAGAATCAGATGTCCATAGGTGTTTGAATTTATGTCTGGGTTTTTGATTTGATTCCATTGATCCACCTATCTGTTTTTATGCTAATACCACTCTGTTTTTACTACCAAAGCTCTGTAGTAAATTCTGAGATTAGGGATGGTGATATACCTGGCAGTTCTTTTATTGTTCAGGGTTGTTTTAGCTATCCTGGGCTTTTTGTTTTTCCATATGAAGTTGAGTATTGTTCTTTCAAGGTCTGTAAAAGATTTGTGTTGAAATTTTGATGGGGATTGAGTTGAATCTGTGGATTTCTTTTAGTAAGATGGCCATTTTACTGTGCTAATTCTATGGATCCATGAGCATGGGGGATCTTTCCATCTTCTGATATCTTGTGGAAGACTTCTTAACAGAAGAGAGGTGTGTCCTCTCTTCTCTATGCAGCCAATTTAACTTTGGGATTCAGAGAGAACTTCAGCCACCAATTTGACCTATGAGAGTAAAGATCATACCATAGAGCTGGCAAAGAAAAATGATGATGTCATGGGGTTTCTAAACCAGTTCTGAATTACATATATATTTCATTTTCTTGGCAGTGTAATAAACTTTAACTTTAGTTAAGCCAATATATTTGGAAGGTTTTCTGATATAAGCTGAAACTATTTATTGACACACTCTTTATGCATGATATGGCCAAGTGGACTTCAAGAATACAGAACAGGCTGCCACAGTGTTCAGCAAGTACAGGTGCCCATCTTCATTCCTGATGACCTGAACTTGATGTTCAGGAGCCACATGACAGGAAGAAAAAACAGACTTCCTTATGTTGTCCTCTATCCTGCCACATGTGTGTCAAGGTGTCAAGTCATATGCATACCCCCAGAAGACACACAAAATAAATAAAAATGGTGGGTCATGGAGGCAGATATCTTTTGGGAGGCAGACATGTGGAATTCTGATTTGTCTATATAGAGTTCTAGATCAGCCAGAGCTACAATGTAAGACCTTGTCTAAAATTATTATTATAAATTGTTTTTCTGAGGTGTGATTTCTCTGTATAACAGTCCTGGATGGCCTAGAACTTGCCTTGTAGACAAGACTGGCCTTGAACTCACTGAGATGTGCCTGTCTCTGCCTCCCAAGTGCTGAGATTAAAGGCATGCACCATCATCACCTGGCCTAAAATTTATTTAAATGTGGTAAAAAAAATTTTAAAATAATGCAGAGTGAACAGCACAGTAATATGGATTTGAGATTTGATATATGGAGCAGCTGAATTATATTTCAGGAAGATAAAAAGAAATAGCTCATCTCTTTTTCCTTTAGCTTTCAAACAGCTGGCGTTAAAACCAAATTAAGATGAAAGTCTGATAACTTTTCAGAATTAGGAGATGCTCATAATATTTTTTTCAAATTAAATTTACTTATGTGTGTGTGTGTGTGTGTGCGCACACGCATGTGTCTGTGTGTGTAATGTGTGTGTGTGTGATGTTATATAGAGGTGAGAGGACAGTTTGCAGTAGTTACTTCTCTGTTTTTACTGTATGAGTTCAGAGGATCCAACTAAAGGCATCAGGCGTGGCAGCAAGCTCCTGTACCTGCTGAGATATGTTGATAGTCCTTTTTTTCCCAAACAAAATGATTGAATTTATGTCCCTGCAGCAAAGGCTGCCACAGATGTGGAAAGAGAACTAGAAGACTTGGTTTTGACAGAAACAGCTTGACAGTTCTAGCCAGGGTCTGGGGTAATAAAGAAGGAGTGGCCTTGCTTACTAATAATTTAGGAAATGATTTTATCAAAAACAATCAAAGTTAGTATAACACATTAAATTTAAGAGCTATGTACTTAATTCTTCACTGACTTATAATTAGGATTCTCAACCTCATCACTGTTGACTATCATTTTTGGTAGGGAAGAAAATGGACCCAGAGCATTGCACATGGTAGGTGTCTCAGGTTTCTATTGCTGTGTTAAAGCACTGTGGCCAAAATCAACCCATGTAGAAAAAGTTTATTTGATTTACAGGAATTCAAGACAGGAACCTGAAGGCAAGAAATGGAGCAGAAGCAATGGAGGAATGCTGCTTACGCCCTGACTTGCTCTTCATGGTTTTCTCAGTCTGCCTTCTCACACACTCCAGGACCTCCTACCAAGGGGTAGCATTGCCCACAGTAGGCTGGGCCCTCCTACTTCAATCACCAGTTAAGAAAATACATCAAATTCATGCCTACAAGCTTCTGATGGGGCCATTTTCTTCTTTTTAGGTGACTCTAACTTGTGTCAAAATGACTAAAACAAACAAACAGTACACTAGATAAATGCTCTAAGACAAGGCATACCCTCAGACCTTTCATTTTTGTACCACCTAATTTTATGAAGTGGTAGCCATAGGATGTTTGCCAGATCTCTGGACTCTACCACCTATATCCTGGTAGAAGTATACTCCCAGCGCCAGGAAGGCAGAGGCAGGTGCATTTCCGAGTTTCAGGTCAACCTGTTCTACAAGCAAGCTTCAGGACAGCAAGGGCTACACAGAAAAACTCTTTCTTGAAAGACCAAACCAAACAAACAAAAACCAAATCCAACACACACACACACACACACACACACACACACACACACACACACACACACACACCCTATATATGTATGACACTGTAAACTTGAGATAGCCTAGAATCACCCAGTATGAACAGCTGTCTGTCTGGGGCTGGCCTGAGAGCATGTCTGTGGGGATTGCCTTAACTGAGTTACTTAAGATGGGAAGGCCCAGCCTGACTGTGAGTGGCACCATTTCATGATCTGGGCTCTGAACTGTATAAGAATAGAGAAAACTAGCTGAGCAGAACCAAGCAAGATGCATATGTGTGTTCTTTTCTCCTTGCCCTTGGCTGCTGATGTGATGTGACCAGCTCTTTGAAGATTTTGCCACTCTGGCTCCTCTGCAATCATACAGCTATGTACAGTCTAAACTCTTTCCCTTAAGTTACTACTTGTCAGGGTGTTTTTTATCAGAGCAAGAGAGATAAAGTTAGGACAATATGTCACAAATAGCTTCACACTGCCTTCCTTTTTTCTTTATGCCTTTTCTTGTGTGGAAATGTTTAACTTTGACTCAGGCCAATTTATGTATATGCATATTTAATCTTTTCTCCTTTTGGGGAATTCTTTAAGAAACTATCTCCTACTCTAAGGACATAAACACTGTACCCTACATATCTAAAAGTTTTAGTGTTTTATTGGAATCTTTTTTATATTAATTTATTATGTATACAGTGAACAGAAGAAGGTACCAGATGTTATCATAGATGGCTATGAGCCACCATGTGGTTGCTGGGAATTGAACTCAGGACCTCTGGAAGAACAGTCACTGCTCATAACCTCTGAGCAATCTCTCCAGCACGGAATATTTATTTTTAATCCTATAGAAATCTCTTGTTTTTCTCAATGGGTCTTATTTTTTCTTTCAGTCTGGTCTGGAAATAACAATTCCCCTATTTATTTCTAGTCCTAGAACTACAGGAGTGAGCCATCATGCTTGGATCCATCAGAAGCTTTTTTTTTCCCCCTGTGTGCACAGTATAAGGAAAGGGCCACCTATATCTCTCAACCTCACTACAACCCTATGGGGTAGATGTTATTCTTCACAGGTTGAATGCCTCTAGGCTCATGAGGGAATGGAGAACATGTGGTTAGCTTATTTTCATTCTAGCATAGTTCAGGTCCACTTTGCACAGGTATACAGAGTTGAACATGAAAAGATGTTCCTTTCTGCTCCCCACAACCTGTTTATCCTCTCCAGGGGTAATCACTGCTGACAGATTCTTGGATATAAATTTTGGAATATTGTCATGGACATGGAGCCTAAACAAATTCATAGCAACTGGCCATTTTGTAGATGTCTGCAGACTTCTTTTTATTTATTTATTTATTTTTATTTTGTATTCATCAAGAAAAACAGTAAATTGAATTTAAAATGATGATAAGTTAATAATAACTATAAAGAAAATAAAAATCATAAGCATGACTTATCAAGGGTGATAATGCAAATAATTTGCTACACATGAAATTACTTTGTGTTCAGCTTTCCCTGTGAATTTTTTTTTTCCTATCCCTGTATATCTCCATTCAAGGTCAACCCTAACCCTTCCCCCTCCCGCCACATCAGGTCACCCTTTCTTTCTCCACAACTCCCCATCCCCTCCCTGGACAGTCCCATGGTCCCACTGATCCAATAAAGCTTAGTTCAGTCTCCCCTCCTGGCAAATCCAGTTTTGTCCCCCCTCCCTCAAGAGTGAGTCAGGTGTTCCTATAGGTGTAGTGGGATCCAAAGGGTCAGTCCAGGGTGTTTCTGATCCCAAGCTGTTTAGTGGTTGTGGTTTGAAGCTTGGGCATGCTTGGCTTTTTTCTTGTTAGTTTGTTTAGAGACCACTTATGAGTGAGTACATCCCCTGTTTATCTTTCTGGGTTTGTGATACCTCGCTCAGGAGGATATTCTCCAAATCCATCCATTTGCCTGCAAATTTTAGGATATCATTTTTTCTTACTGCTGAGTCGTATTCCATTGTGTAGATGTACCACAGTTTGTTAATCCATTCTTCAGTTGAGGGACATCTAGGTTGTTTCCAGGTTCTTGCTATTACAAATAATGCTGCTATGAACATAGTTGAGCTAATACCTTTGGAGTGTGACTGTGCATCTTTAGGGTATACACCCAGAAGTGGTATGCTGGGTCCTTGGGGAGACTGATTCTCAATTTTCTGAGAAACCGCCATATTGCATTTCAAAGTGGCTGAACAAGCTTACACTCCCACCAACAATGGAGTAGTGTTCCCCTTGATCCACATCCTCTCCAACATAGGCTGTCATCTGTGCCTTTTATCTTAGCCAGTCTAACAGGTGTTAGGTGGTATCTCAAAGTTGTTTTGATTTGCATTTCTCTGATGGCTAAAGATGATGAGCACTTTTTCAGGTGCCTTTCAGCCATTCATAATTCCTCTGCTGAGAATTCTCTTTTTAGATCTGTACCCCATTTTTTGATTGGGTTATTCAAGGTTTTGGGCTCTAGATTCTTGAGCTCTTTATATATCTTAGAGATCAGTCCTCTATCACTTGTAGGATTGGTGAAAAATCTTTTCCCATTCTGTAGGCTGTTGTTTTGTCCTATTGACAGTGTCTTTGGCTTTACAGAAGCTTCTTAGCTTCAGGAGATCCTACTTATTGTTGGTCTTAGTGTCTGTGCCACTGGTGTTATATTTAGGAAGTGGTCGCCTGTGCCAATTCGTAGAAGTGTATTTCCCACTTTCTTTTCTATCAAGTTCAAAGTGGCTGGGTTTATGTTGAGGTCTTTGATCCACTTGGATTTGAGTTTTGTGCAGGGTGACAGGCTCAGATCTATTTGCATTTTTCTACACACTCCCATCCAGCTATGCCAACACCATTTGTTAAATATACTATCTTTTTTCCATTGAATGTTTTGGACCTCTTTGTCAAAGATCAGGTGTTCATAGGTTTTTGGGTTAATGTCTGGATCCTCAATTCTATTCCATTGGTCCACAAGTCTGTTTTTATGCCAGTACCAGGCTGTTTTTATTACTGTAGCTCTATAGTATAACTTGAAGTCAGGGATGGTGATACCTCCTGAGGTTCTTTTGTTGAGTAAAATTGTTTTAGCAATCCTGGCTTTCCTGTTATTCCAAATGAAATTGAGTATTGTTCTTTCAAGGTCCAAGAAATATTGTGTTGGGATTTTGATGGGCAGTGCATTGAATCTGTAGATTGCCTTTGGTAGAATTGCCATTTTTACTATGTTGATCCTACCAATCCAGGAACATGGGAGAGCTTTCCATTTTCTGATATCCT